>RCUC01167333.1:0-53685 GCA_003697995.1 Taxidea taxus jeffersonii | reverse complement strand
GGAGCCACCTCTTTCCACCAATGGCAGCATGAATTCTGTTCCTTCCTGCACTCAAGGAATTCCGTCCCCCTGGATTATTTGTGTCAACCATTTGAGTAGAAGGAGAATTTCAGAGCTGGGAGAATTTGTTTGTATTTTCACAATTTATAATGCTCTTTTTGTCAGCCCAATTTGCCGATAACAAAAGGATGGCCTAACATTCAATTATGGGGAGAAGAAACACAAAAAGCAAACCAACGCTTTGCAGCATCAAAGTGAATATTATCTTTGGCAAAATGTAAAAAGATGGAGGAAAAAAGGCTGATCAGAAGGTTTTGCTAATAGTGGGTTTGCCAGATGATTCCTGAGGCCCCTTTCGAGCTCAAGTTATCAAGACTGAGATTCTTTCCTCTGTTTGTTCTGTTTTCTCTGGTTTTGTGCTCTTATCCATTTCCTTAACCACGGTCTTTTTTTTTTAAGATTTTATTTATTAATTTGACAGACAGAGATCACAAGCAGGCAGAGAGGCAGGCAGAGAGAGGGGGGAAGCAGGATCCCTGCCCAGCAGAGAGCCCGATGCGGGACTCAATCCCAGGACCCCAGGACCATGACCTGAGTCGAAGGCAGAGGCTTTAACCCACTGAGTCACCCAGGCACCCTCTGACTCCAGAATCTTAATAAGTTTTTCTAACTGGCTCCCTTCGCTGACCCACAGGTCAATTCCTTCTTTCCTCAGTTTCCTTCTGTTCTCCTCCTCCTCTTCCCTCAAGACATTCCAGCATCCCTATGTTCTCTAGGGAAGTGGTCTTCATCTAGATTTGAAGAAGAGATTTAGGGGATCAGTGAAGCCCCTGAGACCGCATGCTCCTTTTCTGTGTAGGTATTTGTGGGCATGTTTCTGGAAAGAAGGGCCATTGCTTTCATTACATTCCCAAATGAGTATAAGACCCCAGGTGCACGAGGGGATTTGCTCATTCCAAATGCTCTAGCTTCACGTTCTAGGACAGAGGTTCCCGAACGTCAGTGAACATCCGTCTCATGTATTGACACTTATCGAGGTGTCAATGCATTTGGTCTATCTGGACTCTACAGACCAGAAATCTACATTTTCACAAGCACCTTTTCTCTGGGGTGAGTTACTCTGTAATACTCACTCAGTTTCCTGGTGACCTTAGATCCCATAGTTACCCCCCACCCCAACAACTTTATTGTAGTAATTCCTTTGAAAGGGATTCAGGCATTTTCCACTCCACCCACCAGAAATGTCCATGAATGGCACGGTTGTGTTCCATAGAAAAAGGAGGTCCAGAGAATCAGGACAAATTCTCTATAATGGAAATACTCAAATTGTTGGACATCCCAAGACTGAGGCCATCAAAACACTTCCTACTCAATATTAATCTTTACTCCGCCTCTAGCAACAAGTTTCCAAGACTGTCATTGTCCCCTTTCCATGCTTCAAGGACACAACTCTGATGACGGGAGTTTAAAAAACTGAATGCAGCTCTTGACCATTCTTGGGGGAGTCCCTTGAGAAGGCCAGTGCCTCTTCACCCGGGTGTTTCATAAAGGAGCCTTTGTGGTGAGTTCACCGAGGCCCAGGAGGGGACCTCAACTTTGCAGATTCCTAAACATTCATGTCAGATGGGTCAGTTTGTCTGCTCTGCCCACACCTGTCCTAGCCATTTGTGTCTTCTTTTAATGCCCCACAAGGAGCTGGTGGCATATGAAACTCCATGACCCTCATCATTGCATCTTGGACCAGGCATGGCTAGAGTGGACACCTGGACTCATGCTGGGTTAATTAAATGGTTGCCTTCAGGAATTTGAAATGGGGTTGCTCAGAGATGCTAAACTTTCTGGAAGCAGGAAGTTATATGAATTCAGGTGTGAGGTAGCTGTGTTTGGTTTAATAAGCAAATGGAACAGAAACGGTCTATTAGGGAGTAAGATTGGAAGAAAGAGAGAAGTTGCCAGTTCCTATCCTCTCTGAGGCCCACTTGTGCTTCCTGTTGTGTTTCCTTGGTTTAATGAAACACCTCCGTTGTCTTTCAAAAATTCTTCTTTTTTGCTAAGTCCGAGTGAATTTTGCTCCTCCCAATCACATGATATTTTGCTATAGCGCTTCCAAAACTTTGTTGCAGATAGAAAACACTAAGACCTGGATGGCATATACTTAGACCATGGTATGAGCATGCCTTGTACCATTCACGGCACCACACTGGGGAACTTTGCTTTACTATGATATCAACTAGTGTGAGGAAGAGGATTTGTTATCAGTGGACCGACAAAGAAAATGTGGATGGCCATGGAATTGAGAAGAGAGTTCATGATGAAGTGCAATGATGGTGTGAACATCCCTTCCTCCCAGGACAACTGACCAGTGGCCTTTAGTACTGTGCACTCTCATCCTCTTGGGACCTAGACATGGTCTGGCTCCCTGAGGTCACAGCTTTGGAGGACTTTATGGCTGCAAACCCTGGACTAATGGATTGTGTTGGTTCTTTCTTGCAGTCATGCATAGAGGATAGCAAGAGAGGGACAGACTCCAGTCTAGCTTGTCCAGCTGAAAGCACATGATGCAATTATGTACCCCTTTGTTGGATGCCCTTTCCGTTGTGCTAGTATCGAGAATTCTGAGCTGCTCCGGCCACATCAAGAAATTATTAATTTACTTGGCCAAATTGTGACAGTGAATTCTCTGCCATGACCTTTCTATGGCTCAAGTTAGTGCCTTGATGAGAAAAGGAGAGGAATCCCAATAACTGGTAGAGTGTATAACTGAAACATGAGGAACCTGAGTCTCTCCAGAGAGCTTTCCATGCATGCCCTGTAAACAAATATTATGATGCATTCCACTGGAAAATGCATTCTTCTATTGGGACATTCATACATAAATAAAATCAAAAGATAAGAAGCAGACTTAGAAAAAAATAATCTGCAGCATGTACAGCAGAGAATAGGCTACCATCCATTATATATAACAGTTTCTGTAAATTAATAAGAAGAATGGTCTAATTATTTAAAAAGGTACTTTATAAAAGAATATGAACTTAGAAGCTCATCTCACCAGCAAACTAAAATAAAACTGATTTACTATTTTCTACCCATCACATTGACTCAAGTTAAAAAGCAAAGTGATGGATAATTAACATTTTTGAAACATGAGTGATTACATATGTCATTGGTGGGAATGGAAATGTAAATAAATACCAAGTTTTAGGAAGGCCATATGATATATCTATTCCATTATAGTTCAATTTCTAGGAATTAACCCTATAGAAATACTTACCCAGTTTCAATCATTGAGTAATAGATGGGTACAAGGATGTTTCCTTTAGCAGATTATAAGCATAAAAAAAACCAAAGCAAAACTAGGTCATTCCCTATTTCTGTCACACAGTCTTTCTTTGAGCAGGGTACGATTGATTAAGTTTACCCTCAACAAATTACAATTTTATCTTTCTGAAATTATGCCCAATTTATTTTGATTAGAGTCTAGGGTGTTTCCAAACTCTTGAGTCACACTTTACAGAAAACATCTCAGTTTATTCCCACATTCACTGAGCATGAGTTTTACTATGTTAATGCTCAGAGGGCAATCTTGGTTTCTAGCACCCGTGTAAGAGCAGTTAGAAAACTGGTAAAGTGCCCCCACAAATCCAACATGTTATTAACTTTCCTTTCCCATTTTTTGAGTCAAGAGGAGCTGTTGCTCTAACACACTCATCGCCACTTTGCTGAGGCAGAGGAATCCTGGGTGGAAGGTACAGGCGTGGGGGATCCAGAAAAGACGGGAACCAAAATACAATCAGTAACTGCTAAGTGCCTGGCACAGTAAAGAGCAGAGTCACACCCATGGGTGATTTTCCTCTGCGAGAGACATTTGGCCACGTCTGGAGACATTTTTAGTTGTCACAACTAGGAGGCTGTTACTGGCATCTAGTGGGTAGGGGCCAGGGACCCTGCCAAACATCCTACGATGCACAGGACAAGCCCCCACAACAAAGGATTATCCAGCTAGAATGTCCATTGCCCCAAGGTTGACTTGACATTAGGCGACATAAAGCATTTCACAAGGATTATCTCATTAATATTTGCTCCAACCCTATGAAGTAAGAACAGTAGGAAGTCTCTTAGTAGACTTGCACTGGATTAATTCACTAACCTAATTGTTTTTCTCTGTTTCCTCCATAAAACACAATGAATGATGTGCGCGGAACACAAAATGCTCAAGGCTGGCCACTGTCTGGGATGCTTTATGCTCTTGCTTTATCAATAGAGCTCACCAAATTTTTTAAAAAAGATTTTATTTATTTATTTGACAGAGATCACAAGTTGGCAGAGAGGCAGGCAGAGAGAGAAAGGGGGAAGCAGGTTCCCTGCTGAGCAGAGAGCCCCATGCAGGACTCGATCCCAGGACACTGAGATCATGACCTGAGCTGAAGGCAGAGGCTTTAACCCACTGAGCCACCCAGGCACCCCACACCAAATTGCTTTTGTTACTGCTTTATCAATAGAGCTCTCCAAATTGCTTTTGTTACTGATCCTTGTGGTTTCTTATTGTAATTATGTAATTTAGTCACATAGCACATAAATCAGAGTTTCTCAGTCTTGGCACTAACAAAGAAATCAGTGAAATAGGAGTGCAAAGATAGAGGAGTTGTTTCTGTGTTAGTGGACATGCCAGAGGCTGCCGAGCCCTTATAAACCTGTCTCCTTTAATACCTGGGCAACAGCTGGACTACATTTCCCAGACCCCTTTGTGTTGGATGGGGCCATATTTCTACTTCTCACCAATGGAATGTGAGCAGGGTGATACCATCACTTTCAGGCAGAGGTAGCTAAGGAGTAGGTGTGCCTTCATCACTCTTTCCCCTGTTTCCCACGTGATTCATCCCCACATCAAACCATGTGCTGAAGATTGCAGAGCCAAAAATGAAGGTGCTTGATTGTTAGAGCCAACAGTCTTTCCTTAACTAAGACAACTGAGTTGAAGACCTTGGAAATACTTTTGTGAAAGCGAGTCCCTCGAAACTTGCCATTAAATTAGGTGTAGGGGACACAATGGTAAAATATTAGGGATAAAGTCATACACATCTCGAAGAATTTTATAGCCATATTTCTTTTTAGGAGGATTTAAGTTGTCGCTCCATTTTTTTTAAAAGATTTTATTTATTTATTTGACAGACAGATCACAAGCAGGCAGAGAAGCAAGCAGAGAGAGAGGAGGAAGCAGGCTCCCCTCTCTGAGCTCTCTGAGCAGAGAGCCCCATGCAGGACTCGATCCCAGGACCCTGAGATCATGACCTGAGCCGAAGGCAGAGGCTTTAACCCATTGAGCCACCCAGCACCCCGTCACTCCATTTTGAAGTAATCACTAATTATGGGTTACTAGTATGGTTCACGCGAGAAAATTCTCTTGGAATCTGATCAGCAAACCCCAAAGCCCTGGCCTTACATCAAAGGATTGACCTATACATGTCCTTGAAAATAAATAGTTAGAGTAAATATGTATTGCTTTTATGATTTCTTGCTTTTACTGACCAGAATGGACTGGACAAATGCCCCCAGTAGATAACCTATCTACCCCTAGTCCCAATCCCACCGGATGACCAGACTTCTAGTGCTTTCTCATTTTACAAATAAGGAAACTAGAGTTCAATCAGATAGGGCAACTTCCCAAATCATATAGCTGGCAAGTGGCAGAGCCAGAAGCCATTTCCAGATTCCCAAACTGCCCGCTGTCAGCCTGGGTGGGTGGTGGCTTTCCTTGCTCTTGGGAGCTCCGGGACTGCTGCACCAGACACGGGTGGTGAACTCTGTGTGCTGGAGAATCCAGCTCTGGCTTTCAGAGGCTTATTACAAACCACGAGTAGCAAATGCTCCCATGGAGGTCGGTCATTTGGCAAAGGCTTTAGTTTACAGGGTATTTGATGGCAGGAAAAACGGAGCCAAGAAGCCCAGGCCCTGGTTGCGTGTCAGGTCTGCTCAAAGCTCTCAGCATCAAGCTCTCCCCGCATAATCTCTACCCCTGTCATCGCAGGGCTGGGGCTGCCAGTCCTCAGGAGAAACCCTGATCCTCGGGCTCCCTGCCACTGCACAGAACTTTCTTTTGCAGTTTACAGACTTCTGACACGTTATCTTGGTTAAGGTGCTCAGCCCCCCTCTCCACCGAGACAGGCAGGGACAGACTTAACCTCATTTTACTGAAGACTGAGCCTGAAGGGGGTTCAGTGACTTCCTGAAGTCTCACGGCTCCTGCCCTGTGGCAGGGATGGAGTGAGAGAGATGTAAAGCCTGGCCGGTGCTCCCGGGCCCCACGTTCCATCTGCCCCCACACCAAGCGTGACCTCCCGTCACCCCGAACCCTGTGCCTCCTCAGTGGAGGCAGCTTGGTGCCCTGGGGAGAGCGTGCCTGAGGAGGCGATCAAGCCTGGATCAAGCCAGAGAGCTCTGACTCTTATCAGGCCTGGCGGCAGTCTTCATCTTCTGCACGGGAATGAATAGCCTTTTCAGCTCCTCCATGCGTGGCGAGGGGGCGTGCGCATGTGCATTTGGTGAAGGCCACGGTGACAGCGCCTGGCTCATCTTAGGCGCTCCGTCCCTGCTCACCCCGCACCCACTGCGCTCTACAGTTGTCCGGTGTTTGTCCGTGACCGAGTGTTGATGTCTGTGCTGGGCACCTGTGCCCTGCCTCTCACCCTCACAACCGGCTACCTTTGGGGCCTCCCACACCCGGCTGGAAGTCTCCCAAGAGCAGGCGCCATGTGCCCTCCAGGCAAAATGCTTATGAAGTGTCTCATGTCCTTGACCGGGAGCCAGGAGATCTGGATTCCAGTCTTGGGTCATCTCCTCTGACTTTCAATTTTCCCATTTGTAAAATGAGGGGGTTTCGCTAGATGATCTCTCAGGTCCTTCTGACTAAAGATAGTCTCTGGTTTCTAGCTCTCTCACACAGAATGGGAGCTCCCTGAAGACAGTGGAACTGTGGCTCCTTCTCCCCCTGGATACTCCCTATGTCCAGCCCATTCATAAATGTTTCAGTGAGCTGAGCGAGGTGCTACCATCTTGAGAAAAACAGTCCTATCCTCCAGGGTTCCTATCTCCCTCAGGAGTCCCACGCTCCAGATTCACTGAAGAGACCAAAGAGGCACACATGAGAACACTCAGGGCCCTTAGTTCAGGCCTCGGGCATCTCTCCCTTGTGGGGAAAAAAGCTTCTAACCTCCTTGCTTCTAGTATCTCCCCTTGCTGACTCATCCCCACACGGCTGCCAGGTAGACAAAAGCCATATCCATTCAAGTCACGGACCTGCTTCGAATCCTTCCATGCTTCCTCTCTCTTCGTAGGAAATCTGAGTTCATTAGCATGGTACCAGACTCTTTGCTGTCTGAACCCTTGCCTGCCTGGCGGGGCTCTAGTTGTCTTCACTCCACCTCGGCACCCTTCACACTGATCATCTGGAACCACCTGCTCCCATCATCAACCCTAGCCCCTCCCCAAACATGCTGGAAAGCCTCTGCAATGACCATGACTTGCTTGACCAGCTTAGGTACAATCCAATCACGTTTCTTTCACTTATCTCAACATTTCAGCCTAAGGTGCCCTTATCACCAGGAATTCCAGAATGTTCCTCTCAGGGCTTCTCCTACTCCACTACTCTGCCCACAATTACCTAACAACCTAGCAGAGAGTCAGAGAGATTAGTGAGTGAGAAAAAGCAAAGTATAGGAAAGATCAGAGCCATGCAAGGTAAACCAAGACAGGTTTCCTGGAGAAAGAATTTTCATCAGGAGTTAGAAATGCACGAGAACTTGGGCAGGCAGGTAGAGTGTGTCGGCAAGGGGGATGGGGTTACCTTTGAGCAATATATAGCTGGGGATCCTTGGGGGGCTCATTCGGTTAAGCATCTGATTCTTGATCTCAGCTCAGGTCTTGATCTCAGGGTGGTAAACTCAAGCCTGCTCAGCGTGGAGCCCACTTGAAAAAAAAATAGGGGGAATAGCTAAGAGGTAGAAAAAAGCAGCATCCCTGGGTTAGAATTCAATGACTTGAAGTTGATAAATTCCCTTCTGGTGAGGCTTTCAGGAAATGGGTACACTCATTCAGTGCTGATATTATTCCAGATTGGTGCTGTTCTTGAGAGCCATAAACATGTTCATGTCTTTGACAAGGGATCCTGCTTCTAGAAAATTTATGCCCAAGGAAATAATTCAACAGAACACCAAAAGCTCTTTGAACAATAGTGTTCACAGAGGCATTCTTTCTAGTAGAGAGCATTTGAAAGCCATCAAAAGTTCAACAATAGGAGCTGGTTAAATAAAACATGAAATGTCTGTATAATGAAGTGTAAGGAGGACATTAAAAACGATACCTCAAATTTGTATTATTCAAAAACAATTCAGCGAATACTGATGGCAGGGGCCGCGGGCGGTTGCTGCGGCGGCCCCAACAAAGGACCACTGATTGGGTGGTTTAAACAAGGGAAATGTATTTTCTTACAGTTCTGGAGGCTGGAAGTTTGAGATGAAGGTTTTGGCAGGGCTGGTCTCTTCGGAGACCTCTCTCCCGGGCTTGCAGCTGGCCGTCTTCTCCCTCTGACTTCAAGTGGTCTCCTCCCTGTATGGGCCTGTGTCCTGATTTCCTCCTCTTAGAAGAACACCAGTCTTGGGGCGCCTGGGTGGCTCAGTGGGTTAAGCCTCTGCCTTCGGCTCGGGTCGTGATCCCAGGGTCCTGGGATCGAGCCCCGCATCGGGCTCTCTGCTCAGCGGGGAGCCTGCTTCCTCCTCTCTCTCTGCCTGCCTCTCTGCCTACTTGTGATCTCTGTCTGTCAAGTAAATAAAATATTTAAAAAAAAAAAAAAGAAGAAGAACACCAGTCTTATTGGATTAAGGCCCACACCGATGACTTCATTTTAACTTAATTACCTGTTTAAAGATCCTGTCTCCACATACAATCCCGTTCTGAGGTGTGGTAGAGTAGGAGGACTTCAACATATGAATTTGGGGGACATATGATTCAGTCCCAATAGGCTTATTCTGTGGCTGGGACCGGAGTATGGCTTTGGGAGACTGATAGGAAAAAGAGCCCACCACAGGTTGCCAGACTTCTGGGGACAAGGAAAAGACCGGCTTCAGTGGGAGGATAGAGAGCTGTCAGGGCAAGGCGGGGAGGGGTGGGCAGTCTTTGCAGGGGACGATTAAGGCAAAGGCCCAGAAGTAGAGCACAGATCACATTTGGCCTCTGTGAACTGGGACCTGGACATGGTACCCACAGGACGCAAGGGCTATAATCTCAGAGTGATTTTATTTGTCTTCCACTCCCCTTCAAATGTATTCAGCTGGGGGGTGCCTGGATGGCTCAGTCGTTAAGCGACTGCCTTCAGCTTGGGTCGTGATCCCAGGGTCCTTGGATTGAGCCCCGAGTTGGGCTCCCTGCTCAGCGGGAGCCCGGCTTCTCCCTCTCCCACTCCCCCTGCTTGTGTTCCCTCTCTCGCTGTGTCTCTCTCTGTCAAATAAATAAATAGAAATCTTTAATTAAAAAAATATATTCAGCTGGGAAGTTCCTTCCTCTGCTCCTATACAATACACTCTGTCTCACGACTTTCTAATCACTCTTAGGTAGGAAGTCCTCTGGGTCATGGTTAAGTTATTACCGTCCCAGTTTAGAAATTAATGTAATAAGGCTTCCCACTTAAGTTGCAGCCCCTCTCCCCCTGGCTGGGCCTGCTACAGGTGGGCTCTCTGGGGCAGGGGGCTGGGTAATATTAACCCTTTCCCTCTACTCATCCTCCCTCTTTGCCTCTGTTTCTGGCCCCTCCTAGACTGAGGTTCAGGGAGGAGAAAAAAGATAGACCATTCTTGTGTACCCATCATCTCCATGGCTAGAGAAGGATTTGAGACTCTCATCTACAGAGTGGCAACACTGATTGGGCTGTGGAGGATAGATTGTCCTCTACATGAGTGTTTCACTAGGTGTGGACCAGTCCGCCAAGAGCAGAAAGCATAGGGAGTCATCTCCCAAGCAAGACCTCTCGGCTCCAAAAGAGGTGAAATGGCCTGGTCTGTGGTTTCTTCAATGGCCATCTTATCTTCAGTCTGTTCCAATCACTAATTATCTTATGACCAAAGCTAGCTTTTTGAAAACCTTTCAGGGCCAGAAGCAAAGTCAACTCCAACAGAAATTTCAATGGAAATTGGGTTTCTGGGACCATAATGGTTTTCTGTTCTCCACGGAAGTGGTAGAAGAGGTCAAAGGTGGTGGTCCTCATGGAAGAGAAACAGGTTCAGACTTCATCTGAGGTCTCATGGTGGATAGCAACTGGGTCTACAGACTTCTTCCCCAAGAGATATTGTTGTAGTTGCTCAAAGGAAGCAGCACAGTCTTCAGAGTTAGGCCAGGTACCTAAATTCTTCCCTCATCTCTATATTAATTAGCTTTGTGGCCTTGAACAAGTCACTTGGCCTCTCAGTTTTAATTTATCTAGTAGGTAATAAGGTCTCATTTGCAGAATTGTCATGAGGATTGCAACATAAAAAAATGTACAAAAACATCCAGCCAGCACCTGGGACACGTACATTATTTTCTTCTCCTGCTCTGATTAATGCTGACATGCTACCATCTCCCTAGTCTAAATAAAGGGCCACTGAGATATGGCTGGGCTGATTCCCCAGGATGCCAGACCATATTTAGAGTTTCCAGGACCTGAGGATACAGGTAATACCAGCGGGAAGGATATAATTAGCGGTTACCCAGGCACCGATGATACTCAAGGAAACTTGGACCCACCACCCCCTGGGTCACAGAAGGCTCACCCTCTGGGCAAATGGAGTCCTAACAGCTATTGGCTGTGACATTGAAATTGTGGTCCTAGTGACTTCACCAGGAAAGGTCTATTGCCTGTCCTCCTCCACTGGCCACCGGCCAAGTAGCTTGTTTCTCACTGGCTGTGGCTGCTCTTCATGCTGGGGCCCCGTCAGGTAAGGACACATTCTCTACTCTTCCTGTTTCTACCAGAAAGGAATTCTGTAGAGTGACACTCCTAACATCTCATCCTAGTCCTCTCAGATGTTTAACCCAACCGAGCCATCCAGGTGCCCCAACACGCACTGTTAATGAATGTTAATGAATCTGGGCCTTAAAACATAGTCAACAGAACTCAAGCAAAGACTCAGTTCTCCTAGAGAATTAAATAAGTCTTGGTGGGGCTGTTAGACAACCATCCACTATAACGTTGAGAGGACAAGCAGTCATTTGTTGTTGTTGTTATTTCCAAGTTCTTTATAATTCAGGGTAATTTTTCACGAGGGATAAGTTCAGTCCTGGTGGAGGGGATATTAACAAGCAGGTGTGAATATTTTGTTGAAATAGGTTTTTGCTTTCTCCATCCTTAAAAGGTCTGGATCTGTCTCTCCTCTCTTTTTCTTCCCACTTTTGAGCCTCTCAAACCCAAGGGACCATGGGCTGATGGCTCAGACCTTGCCCTCCCACCCTGCCTTGCACGACCCATTCCCCTCTCAGACAAGGAAAGCACAGGAGGAAACAGACTTACTCATTTTTTTGTTATAAATTTGCTGAGATGCCAGTTTAATAAACAAAATAAATATTTCTTCCCAGCACTTTTCCCCTTATGAATATGTATGAGCTCTTAGAACTTAGGGAAGAGGCGGGCTTCTGGGAACGGTTCCTGAATTTAGAGGCCCCTAGGCAGAGAGTGGCTGAGGGCTTGGGTGTTTAGTCCTCCACTCCTCGCTCTTCCATCCACATACAAGGCCTCTGAAGATGCTGAGGAGGAAAGAAGAGGCAAATGGCCATATTATATAACCAACTGAGAACCACACAGAGAATACCTACTACGGGACAGTCACAGAGATAGAATCAAGATGCGTGGTTGAAAATGACCAAGATGTATCATCTTAATCCTTTGCAAGTTCATGGTCTCCTAGGAGACAAACCCAGAGACGAGCAAATGGCAGGTGGGATGTGATAATACAGCAACAGAAAGAAGGCTGTGTGTGGTCTAGAGGTTTGCTTATAAGGTAGCTCAGGGCAGAGAAAAACACCTGGGCTGTGTCAGAAGACACACCTAGCTTCAAATTTCAGCTCCATCACTTAGTGAAATGTTTTAGGCAACGTATTTATCAGACCAGGTCCATGCCTTCCTCACTGTCTTTGCGAGTGTTAGAATTCATGTATTTAAAACACTAAATGCAGTGTGCGGCACCCTGTTGGAACTCAGTGAATGATCGCTATTAACAAGAAGCATTGATCTTTTCTTTTTTTCCTTAGCCACAACGAAGAGCTCATCACAGAATTGCCCTTCGTAATGGATGAGGCACTTATCTCCACGCTAGGAAGGAAGTATTTGGGGCCCCCTTTCACCAATGAGGGACCAGAGCTCAGAGAAATGAGGTATCTTGGTTAAGGTCCCAGAGCTAATGTGGAAATGCTAGGAAAGAATAATTTTTAGGATCGCCTGGGTGGCTCAGTCGGTTACCTGTCCAATTCTTGGTTTCGCCTTAGGTGGTGATCTCAGGCTCATGAGATTGGACCCCTTTGTTAGGGCCCCACGCTCAGCGGGGAGTCTGCTTCTGATTCTCTCTTCCCCTCTCCCTCTTTCCACCCCTCACCCCACCGGCTCTCTTACTCAAATAAATAAATCTTAAAAATTACGATAGAAAGCTAACGAGCCGGTGTCACCCAGAGGGGCAGGAACTGCTCTGCCTTGACTGCCTTTTCAGGCCCAAGCACGAAGAGGAGAGACTAGGGGGACAGGAATCAAGGTGGCCTTGGCTAACGTGGAAAGGGTCAGAAGGCGGTAGAGGTCATAAAGGCCACTTGGGGGTAACACAATCAGAGGACAGACGCAAGAGGGGCCCCTGTTTTCTCTTACTATCTTAGAAAAGAGCCTTAGGCCCCAGGAGGCCAAGGCTATCTAAATGCCCAGAGATTCTGGAAGCCTGTCACTTCCCCTCTCTTGGTGACTTCATCCTCATCCTAATGAACAGTCAAATCCTAATAAGGAAAATCACAATCTGCACAATTTGGGGGCAGCAAGGAAATAAGAACCAAGAAGACAGCATCCTACCCCATGGGAAAGGGGGAACCCCAAGGGATGTATGGGTGGTGGCAGCTTTTCAGGGGAAAAGGAGGCAGACGGAGTCTCTGGCACATTCCAGAGGCTGGGAAGGAGAAGTGAGAAGAACACCAGAGGTGGGACCAAAAGGAGTCCCGGGTCCTCAGGGTGGAATGGCTACCTTGATGTCCCCATGTGGGGCCAGACCGGAAAGCAAGACTTGCCACCGCACAGTAAGCTGCTGGGAGAAGTTCTAAGAAGGGCAGTGGAGGGGCTGAAAAACATGCCTTCCTCCCTTCTAGGTTCTTTGGCTGGTCTACTAGCTGAATTGATACAAGAAAAGATTAACAGGAGGAAAAACAAATTTAATTTCCATACGTATGGGAGCCCCAAAGATATGAGAGTCAAGAACTTGTGTGCCAGCCTGAGCTAGGGAATGGAATAGGGGCCCGGGGCTTTGAGGGGGAGGAGGGACGGTAAGAAGAGCATATGTTTGGTCATTCGATGTTTGCGGATCGTCTTTTGGATAAAAAAAAGTTATCTCTGCTAATAGCTTTCTTCCTGGGCCAGGCCCCCTAAATAAATTCTTAAAAAAAAAAGTTTATTTATTTATGTGAAAGAAAGAGAGATCACGATGGAGAGGGGCAGAGGGAGAGACAGGGAGAGAAACTCCCAGCAGGCTCCGTGCTGTTCCGAGCTCAGAGCTGACTCTGGGCTCCATCTTACGACCCTGAGATCACGACCAACCGGAGCAGAAAAAGCAAGAGTCTGAAGCTAAACGGGCTACACCCTCCAACTTCTCCCCTGTCGAAGGTCTTTAAGGCAGTTAAGGGGGCAGTAAAAGCCCTTCCTGAGTCTTTTGGGCCTTGACTGCTTCAAATCAAAGTGACCCACAAGCCAAAGTGGCACATTTCAGGGCGGATGTCCTGTTCCCCTTCAGGAGAAGAATGGGCGGCTGGCTGGATCTTCTGCTGGCCGGGTCAGGAGGAAAGCCACAGAAGATGGCTCAGAGGCTGGGAGTTCAGAGACGCTGGTGCCTCTCAGACTCGAGACCTCGGGACCTCGGGAAGAGCCACGGTGGCGTGGGGAGTGGCCTAGGTCCTGGTCCGGGCCCTGCAAGGGACTCACCTATGCTTCTCATTACACAGCTTCCCTGGCCTCAGTGTCTTCATCCACAGTATGAGGACAAATAATTCCAGCCCGAACCATTTCGTAGTATTCGGAACAAGACTCGGCGGAGGTGAGAGGCGGAAAAGCACTGACAGTTGTCACGAAGTCTGAAGGGCTAGGGGAGGATTTGGGGTATTGTAGATTTTAATGCATTCATCATTTTTTTCTCCCTGTCTAACCCACTAGTGGGGTATATGCCATTCACTGCTGACTTGTGTGTCTCCATCCAGACTGTGTGCAGGCAGAGAAGACCAAAAATCCTACTTCTCCATTTTTCTCCCATCTCTGTTGTCCCATCCCTCCCTGTCCACCCCTCCATCCCCACTGGCCCCAGCGGCTCAGCAGGGCCGGCATGCCACAGTGCGTGCTGAGTGACTTACTGATAGTTCGTGGATGCAGAGATACCCAGTCAATGGCTCCTTGTCTGTTTGGGGAGCCCAGGTGGGGGTGGGACAGAAGGTGACAGCCAATGTGACAATAGAAGGGCACCTGTGTCCCTTGCAAGGGAATGGATTCAGGCCAGACTTTACATAGAGTAAGGAAGCCAGAAGGCATGGGGGATGCAAAGAGAGAGACCAGAGACCCTGTGAAGCTTTGAGATTCTCTTTGAAGGTGTTTTGGTCTTTTTTTTTTTTTTTCCTGAAGTATTTTAGAGTAGATGACAGATGATTTTTCATTCCTAGATGTTTCAGTGTACATGTGTGAAAAATTAGGGCACTTTCGTTGCTGCGGTGATGATGGCGGCGGTGAGGTGTGTGCGTGTGTGCGCGTGTGTGAGCACAGGCGGCTCTTTTAGGGAGGATTTGGATGCTGTTCTTCTCAGAGGCGGGAGGATGGACCATAGCCCTTCTCCTCATGTCCCTCCTGGCGTTCAGAGGGTGACCTCTCGTGCTCAGGCAGGGTGTCCCCAAGCCCTGAAGGAGGTGGCTAGGGGAGCAGATGGAGAGGCTGGCTCCGGGGTAAGGCCCTGGCCCTGTGCCTTCCGTCACAGCCGCTCCGGGAGCCCCTTCATACCCATGGCCACCAACTCCATGTCATCCTTCACAGAGAACCCTAAACAAAATCAAGTGCTGAGTGTGGGACTCAGATTGCAAATCAATGGAGTCTGAATTAAATATTGATTTCCCCCCTTCTCTTTCAGGGAAGCTTCTTTGGAGTAATTGGCCTGCCGGTTTTGTTTCTTACTTTTTAATTTTTCATCCTGGTCTTTAAACACTGTAGTGCCAAAAGACTAACGATCCTGCCAGGCGGGGTGCAGTCCTCCTCCTCCTCCCCTCCCGGACCTCACTGTCCTCCCGACCCCCCTCTCTCCCGCTCTGGTAACTTTCCTCTGTGAGGACTGAATGAGATGTGGCTCCTAAAGCAGGGCTGTGAGCCATCAGCCCGCAGGGCTGGGGCTGGGCAAAGGGCAGCTGCCCCCAGTGTCCCCGGGTGTGGGTGTCTCATCCCAGAGGGGAGGGCGGGGCTCCACTGCCGAGTAACAGAGGCAGACCAAACCTCGTGGGGGCTTGACTTCACGGGGACCCAGGACGCCGCTCTCTTCACACCCCACTTCGGAAAACCTTCCTTGCTCTGCTCCTCCTAAAACCGAGGGCTCCCCTCCCCCAGATACGGGCCACCAAAGGAAGATATTTGAGAGGTACTAAGCTTTAAAAGGATTAGGGTGATTTCTCAACTGTTCCGGCTTCCCCATGTAACAGAAAATGAAATATAAGAGAAATTAAGAGCAAGGAACTCCAAGAGTTCTGATTTTCCCATAATGATGAGTAGGATATAGATCGGGAAGTCACTTGGGTATCAGTTTGGTGCCCCTGCTTTGCCGGGGTTCCAGCAGGTGTCCGAGGGCTGGGTGTCATCGTAGGACAGGCCCATGTCTGAGGGGAGGCTGGAGTCCTGGCGCCCTTTGCCTGGTGGCCTTTGGTCCTGGGGGCTCCTCTCACCGCCTCGGAGAACCTGTCAGTCCCAGGCCCCAGGCGACATGGAGCCCAGACCCCTCCCTCTTTCCCCACTGTGTGCCAGCAGCTTTCCAGAGCCTCCAAGCCCTTCCAGTCAGTCTCTGGGTCTGGCAGCCGAAAACGAAAACAGCCAGGTCCCTATTCCCAGGGGACCCCGGCTGGAAGGGCGGCTGTTCCGGGACGAGCTTGTTAGCAAACAAATTTAATTAGTGCCCGGCCGCCAGGCTGAAGGTCTTGCTTCTGGGGCACCTCCCTCCTGAGCACCCCAGAGTTCTTTCTGACGGGCTCTGTGGGTCTCAAGGTGGAGGAGTGGACAACGGGAAGATGGAGGCTGGCGCAGGAAAATTCAGAGTCATCCCAGGGGAAGAATCCAGCTCTGTGTGCTGCTTCCGGCCCTGCTTCCCTTCTTTTCTAGAACTTCCTCAGCCTCAGGAATGGGCCCAAATCTGGGTTTGAATGGCAGAGAATGCCACTCAACAAGACACTGAACGCTTGCTGAGACCTACTGTGTGCAGGAGCGTTAGCTAAGGTGAGGGAATATGGAAATAAAACAACACAGCCCGTGATCTTAAGGACACCTGGCTGGGGGACAGACACAGAAGCGATTACAGTGCTGTGTGCTAAGGGCTTTGGCAGGCAGGTATGTCCACTAAAGCACGTAGGAGGGAAACCTAAGCCCGGTGTGGGGTGGGGTGGGGTGGGGTGGGGTGGGGTAGGGTGGGGTGCTGGCCATCAGGGCTGATTCTGAGCTGATGGTTGCAAATGGGTTAGCCAAGCCAAAAAAGGTTGGGGGCTAAGGAAGGATGTTCCAGGAAGAGGAAACAGCAAGGAGCCAAGGAAGGGGGGCGCAGTGTATTTTCTGTAATGGGGTACTGGGGGCCATGAGAGACGATGGAGCCATGCCCTATCAGATCATGGAGGCAGGCTGCCCAAGTAGGCATCCATGGTCTGTGACCTTGAAAAGTCCATAAAGCGGGGGCCAAGTGGGGCCAGCTTCAGGAGATGCGGAGAGGTAAGGAGAAAACGAGTTGATCTGTACCAGTCTACGCATTTCCACTGATGCTATTACCGATGCCTTGAAGGACCTTGCACGTTAGTTTAACAGCTCTTATCCTCAGTTTTCTCATCTGTAAAATGGATTTTTTTTTTAAAGTTTCAGGTTGTGAGCAGATGGAGGGATGGCCTTACAGACTTGGGCTCCTGGGCTCCTGCGGCTAGCACAAGCGGCGCTCATTCCCTTCCCTCACGCTCCATTCTTGCTGCTCCACTTTGGGCTGAAACCCTCCAACATCAGTAGCAGCTGTTTGTTTTCCTTTCAGTTCAGGGTACATTTTGCTCTATACTCACCTTCCAAAAATAGATCCGACTTCCAGTTCAGCCCTCTTCCCAACTAAAGCCCTTAGTTGCCACAACATATTTTTAGTCTAACAATGACGTATAGATTTTTGCCTAACAAATGAGCAATGCGTTTAAAGAAAAATCCAGTGGCGGTAAGAATACAGAGAAATGGGCACGTTTATACATTGCCGGTGCCATGTTTCAGAGATAACATACAGGCTGCTAAAATCCTGTAGGAGAGATAACTGACAATATGTAATACAACCCTAAAAATGTCTAAGTTACTTTTTCCCCCAGGAACTCTTGATTTTGATCATCAAACCCGAGGTAATAATCCTTATACACACACACTAAAAAAAAAAAAAAAAAAAAGGCTGTTGCACAAATATATTTGTTGCTGTGTGACTGAAACTAAGAAAAAAACTGGAAATAATCTATACCATTAATCCTAAGACAATAGTGAACTAATAGATAGATAATTGATAGAGCCGTCTACCCAAATGTGTGCAACTATGAGCTACCTAGAGTAGTCAAATTCATGGAGACACAACTTAGCATGGGAGTTGCCAGGGGCCGTGGGGGAAAGGGGGAAAAGGGAGTTACTGTTTAATGGGGACAGGGTTTCAGTTTGGGAAGATGGAACGTTCTGGAGACGGATGGTGGTGATGGTCGCTCAACGATGTGAATGTGCTTCCTGCTGTTGAACGGTACCCTTAGTAACGGTTCTCACAGCACATTTTATGTTCTGTATGTTTTTCACAATGAAAAAAAATGCACTGAAGAAGACAAAAAGGATATTTAAAGTTCTCTTTTCTAAAATCCAAATAGAACTTGTCTGGAGTCTGGAATATGAGCTAATGAATGGGACAAAGGAGAACATTCATTCATTCATTAGCTCATTTGCATCAGGGAACACAAAAGTATGCACTAGGCACTGTGCTAGGCACAGAATACACAGTGAGATAAGACAGAGCCGGATGCACCCCATTTGTTCCTCAATATTGATCTGAGCTGGGAGAGCTGCAGTTATGGGGGACCAGTTAAGCTGAGGAAAGACATCAAATATGTCTCGGAGGCCCTGATTTTGCAGGTTGAGGCTGGGTTTCTCTGTTGGCCGGGCAGCTAGGTCCTGGGCAGATCAGGTGGGCCAGACCATTCCAGTGAACCCCTCTGTGTTGGCCCACCCTCCAGAAAACACCTCCTGTGGGAGATGGTAGTTTCCAGCTCACTTAGGTCTAGGCTTCTGAGAGCAGGTGAGACACATGGAATGGGCAGACATGTAAATCATCAGGGAAAGACTGTGGGGGACTTCTGTGTTGGTGTCATGAGGAGGGTAGGATCAGTGTTTGTGACCTCACCAGGGTACCATGAGGAGGGTAGGATCAGTGTTTGTGACCTCACCAGGGTGCCAGAGAAGGGACAGGAGGGTGCTCTCCCATAGGCCAAGGCCTCATGCTTGCCAGTGCTTGCTAGAAAAACATTTTAGAACATCCCCAGACTCTGGGATGGGGGGTTAAATGCAAGAAAAGACGGGGCGGGTAGTGCTGAAAGTCATGGTTGGGAGGGACTGGGAGAGTGCATGCAAACAGGAGCGGGGGAGGGGGGGGCTTACTGCCTCAGACAGCTAAAGACACGTGCCAGGGACAGGGGCTGCAGAAGCTACACCAGAAAGGGGGTTAAGTGCACAGACAGTAAAATCGGGTCTCGTTCGAGTCCTTCAGCTGCTACTTAAGGTTTAGTCGCCTTGGGCAAATTATTTAACCAACTCAGTGACTCAGTTTCCACATCTGTGAAGTGGGGCTAAGGATAACATCACCCTTGTAGGTTGTTATGAGGAAGAAATGAGTTTAGATGTGCAAAATGCTTAACGTAATGTTTGACATGTGGCATATACTATGCAATGTATAGTGACAGGTGATTCCATAAGTCGTTGGCTTCACAGAACTCACAGAGAAAGAGGTTCTTTTTTTTTTTTTTTTAAGATTTTATTTTATTTATTTATTTGACAGAGAGAGACATAGCGAGGGAGGGAACACAAGCAAGGGGAGTGGGAGAGGGAGAAGCAGGCTCCCCGTTGAGCAGGAAGCCCGATGTGGGGCTCTATCCCAGGACCCTGAGATCATGACCTGAGCTGAAGGCAGAGACTTAATGACTGAGCCATCCAGGCACCCCAGAGAAAGAGGTTCTTGAAGTCTGAACCCCAGACTCAGACCTGTAGTGAAAGATGCGGTGTTGAGGGTTGCAGAGCCCACAGACACGGGGAGAAGGGTGAAGCCAGGCTGCCCGTTTCGGCTGGCAGCCCCCGCCCCTCGTGGTGGGCTCCAGGGGAGGGCTCGCCGAGAGCAAAGGGATGCAGAAGGGGATGGAGACGGATGAGTATAATCACTGTATTAGTAGCCTCTCTCACTCCCCCACCTTCCCCTTAATGGTGATGATTTGACTTATTAGAGGCTCAGCTGCCAATGGCTATCGAGTCTCCCCATGGCAGCATTTTAAACTGAGATTTGTAGCTAATATTGGTAACACGAGCCACCGAGAACCCCAGGACAGGTGCGGAGCTGAATGCTGGGACTTCTCCAGCCAGGCAGGCGAGGTCCCCAGGGTTCCAGAGTCATACAGAGAACTTAGCTCAGAAATATCCGGCCTCAGTGTGCTGGCAGCAAAGTGGGGGATGGAAAGGGCACTGGCCCCACCCTGGGCTTCTCTCTACAAGGCTGATGAGCGGAGGCATGGTGAGCACTGGCTCTCCCGGACGGACCACCATCCCCCCTCCCCTGGCCAAAGTGTCCGATCTTCCCTGCATCCCTCCTTGGCCACCCAGCTGGCTCGCCCACCTCCCTCCCGTGGTGCAGAGGGCTGAGCCGGATAGAGCTTGGGTGACTACAGAGCCGGGAAGGAGCAGTGGTCATGGAGAGGTGGGCGTGGCCACGGCCCCTGTCCTGGTCTCTGGGGTCAGGGGTGAGGGTGAGTGAATGAACATTTGTGGAAGCCCAACTCTGTGTTAGGCAGTGTGTTAGGAGCTCTGCCCGTAATATTTTCTTCAGTCTTCACACTTCAGCCTTTCCAACGGCAGGCACATCACTAAACCCATTTTACAGAGGAAACTGAAGCTCTGAAAACCAAAGTGACTCGCCCAAGATCACTCAGCTAGGAGGGGGCAGAGCTGGGCTTGGACTCGGGTCTTATATTTTGTAGGTGAGGAAAACCCCATTTCATAGACTGGTGGTGTCAGAATCTTCTAGATCTTTGTGGATGTCAGTCTTGCACATCCCAACCTTGTTCTGTGCAGGCACTGAGGATCCTTGCACATTCACCATGCACTTGAGCCCAGGAGAACGGAAACTGCCCCAGTGAGGGCCACTGGCCTAGGTTCCGGGGTTGGGCTATAGCCCTGGGCCGCCGAGAAGAGCTCCTGGGCCTTGCCCTGGGCTTCAGCTCTGGCTCCTGGCTGTGCCCTCCAGGCACCCTTCTGCACTGGCATGCTGTGGCTGAAGCCCTTGTCTCTTACTGCCTGGCTGGGGTACTCTCGTGGTCCCAGGGTCTTGCTGCCAGCTGGTGTCTGGAACTCTCCTACCCCTCAGGATGCCGTCCTGTCTCCTGGCTGGGTTTGTGCAAACCAGGGCCTTGTGAATCTTTTGAAGCAAGTGCAGAAGGGGGGAGTGGCCAATAAAAGTCAAATGAAAATTCAATAAATCAAAAATATTAAACATTATGAAAATGGATTTCATATACCCACAAACAAATGGATGTATAATGTGAACATTTTTCAGTTCAACTGAAAATATTAACTGAATTAGGTTTTAACAGTTAAAAATGATTGCAGGCCTTTGTGCTCGGCGCCTGTGAATTCTGGGTCCTTCTGGGGGCCTGCCCAACAGCTGGCTTGTGCCCCAGGGTTCAGGACAGGCAATGTGTTGCTGAATGCTTGTACTGGAAATGTCACAGAAATCTGTTAGTGGGGATTTGTCCCCATATAGAACCATGTCTAAGTGCTCCTGTGACATGGGGACCCTCTACTTTCTGGGAAGACTGGAAAGAGGAGTGAACATGAATGTCTCCAAGGCCTGTCTTCCAGCCCCACGAGAGGGGTCTTTTTCTCTCTCTCTTTCTTTTTTTTTTTCTAAAGATTTTATTTATTTATTTGACAGAAAGAGACACAGCGAGAGAGGGAACACAAACAGGGGGCGTGGGAGAGGGAGAAGCAGGCTTCCCGCTGAGCAGGGAGCACTATTCGGGGCTCTTTCCCAGGACATTGGGATCATGACCTGAGCTGACGCTTAACCCAATGGAGCCACCCAGGTGGCACCACCCTCCCCCCACTGCCCAGGTCCATTTCTCATGCTGCACAGAGAGCTCCTGGTCTCCCCCTCCCTCCCCAGCTTCCCTTTCCTTTCCCCCCTCCTGTCTTCTCTGAGAGCTGCCTCAGGGCTTGGGGCACTGGCAGGCCAGGCTGTCCTCTCAGAGCTCAGGCTGGGAAATGTGCAGGTGACTTCTGTACTTTGGATAGGGCTGCCCACATCCAGGGCAGGGCCAGAGCTGGGCTCCTGCTCCAGGGGAGGCAGCCGTAGCCTTGGCCGGTTTTCTTGGCCCCCAACATCTCTTTTGGCCCCAGAGCCAGCCCCGTTGTTACTATCATTTGAATTAGCTGGTGCCTCTTTCTCTGCCAACCCCCCTCCCACCATCTCAGAAAAGGGCAGGTACCCTGGGCCCAGTTCCCCACTCAAGGGGCCTGGAGTGCTGGTTGTCCCCTAGTTCCCCCCAGGGTGCTGCTCCAGGCCTCCGCTGTCCAGGCCCAAATACCACCAGCTCGCCCTGCCCACCAAACTTCACCCTGCTCTCGCCCCCTGACCTCCATCACTCCCTTCCTGAACGTCCAGAGGCAGCCCGGCAGCCCGGCAGGACTGTGGGGAGGGTACACTCCTCCCGGAGGGGCCACAGCCTGGGGGGAGGCCAGCTGAGGCTGGAGTCCTGCTGATTAGCTGCGGGTCACGTGGTAAAGCACACCCTCCTTCTGAGCCTTGGATTTTTCCCATCCGTAAAATGGACATAGCACCTGGTCAAAGGTCTGGACCGAAGGCGAGAGCGTGTGTTCAGTGTAGCCCAGCATCTGGCACCTCCACCCGACTTCTCTGTTTCCCTTTCCTCCTCCTAGCTAATTTGTGGCTGGGGCCGGGATGCGACAGGCCTGCGACTCGTCCAGCACCAATGAGCCCGATACTGGCGGGAGCTGCTGTCCACTTTGGCCTCCCCTGTGGGGCCTGAGGCATTAGGCCTTCGTTCCCACTCCTGAGAAATGATGTTTCTGGATCTCCATGGCCTCTGGGGCTCCTGACGCATCCTGAGACTTGGCAAATGAGTCACAGCAAGCTGATCGCACAGACAGGGGAGCAGCCGGCGCTGTGATCTTCGTATGATAATGAACATTAGAAGCTTCTCCGTGAAATGTGGGAATAGCATGAGAGAGGCAGGCTGCTCTCGGTCCCTGCCCTGGATGATTGGGATTCCCTTCCACACACATGCTGCCCCTGGGCTATTTTAAATGACATCAGGGAGAAGTCTCCTAGGAAAAGAACCTTTCTGGGGAGGAGGACCTGGCCCCACATTCCAGGAACAGACCTGTGGTCTCTCGCAGGCCCCAGAGCAGCCCCTTCGTCACCCCGACTGCTGGCTGGGCCCCAAACGGGGGCTCCCAGAGGGAGTGCATAGCATCCGTCATATGTCTCTTACAGCACCACTCACCGTTGCTTCTGCTTGTCAAGCTCTGGCGCCAAATCATGGCAAAGCACCGGGTGTGTGTGCAGTGTGTCACTCAGTCCTTGTAATAACGCAGAGAGGGAGGGCCAGCCCCACTTTACAGGCGACAAAGGTAAAACACAAGAAAGATAACTGACATGTGGCAGAACCAAGATTCGAACCCAGGTTCCTCTCCATGGGTTACCCAGACTGGGCGTCATCCCAGGACGATCCTCTAGCGGCAAGTTTTCTCCCTCTTTCTTCCTGCAGATGAGGAGAACAGGGCAAAGTATGTGTGAGTTGGGGTCCGCTGGGGGAGAGATGGCAGGACCCCCTCCTCCCCCCTCCTCCGGCCTCCTCCTCTGCCCCTGTGGCCTGGGGACAGGGTGAAGGGAAAATGGCAAGGGGGGTGGTGGGTAATCAACTCCTCTGAAGGGACCCAGAGAAGAGCCATCCCAGGGGCCTTGAGAGAGCTGTGGCCTCACTAGAGGAGTGTTCCCGGGACCCCGAGGCCCGGTGGGGGCTGCAGAAACCAGAGTGAATGAGGAAACTGTGTGGTCTTGGCCCTCTCACAGCCCATCTCCCTCCGCTGACCCCGCGGAAGCTGCAGGACCAAGGAGCCCAGATGCTGCTACCTTCAACGGGGTCAGTCTTCCAGGCACAGAGCACAGAGCAGGACAGAGAGTCAAGGGGTGCAATGGAGGGAGGGATGGCGACTCGTCCATGCGGGGAGCTTCTGGAACTTTCTGAGAATCGTACCCTGCTTGATGTTCCAAGAAAGGGGCTGGCCGGGCAAGCAGTCCGTGCTGTTTGGTCTGTATTCAGGGCAGTGGCTTCACCTGGAGTCCAGGATGCTGGTGCCCGAGGGGAGGAACCGGGATCTGCCTGTTTAGAGAGGGGAGCCAGGTAGAGAGGGGGGAGTCAGAGAGAAAATGACGGTCTGCAGGAAACAGGAAGGGGAGAGGGGGACCAGCAAAGGCCAGCCCACCCAGGACGAGTGTCTGCATGCTTCCCACCTCCAGAGACACTCGTGCTGCCAACAGTTACTCTCTCTCTAAATCTGCGTTACGTCCTGACTGCAAGGCCAGTCCCTGCTGTCATCACGAATGCTGCTGTCTGTCCCTGCACCACCTGGCCCTTGAGAGCTGGCTTTCTAAGTGAGTGAGAAAGGGCCAAGCTCCCGCACTGCCTACTCCAGGTAGTCCTCCAGCTGAGCACAGCCTGGCCCTCCAGAGCTTCTGTGCTCACACCGTTAGCATTGCTAACGGACCTCCCTCTGTGGCCTTCAGAGTATAAACTCCCTAGGAGGGGCTACGTGTTTGATTCGTCAATATAGCCCTCATACCTGGGAGTAAGGGCCACAGGGCCACAGGGCCACAGGGCCCTTAAGTAAGTGTCCACTCCAGAGAAGCTCTATAATCCTGACCGCCCCATGCTCGCCTCCAGAAAAGAGCTCAATGGCGCAATCACGCTGTCCTTTTCCGTCTGTCGGGCAGGCAAGCCCAGCAAGGGCAGCTGCCTCCAGCCCCAGGACCTCCTCCCCGCAGAGCAGGGCCCCTTATCAATGAGCCACTGGAAAGGGCGGCTCCCATGACTTGACTTTGTTCCCCCTCCCCCAGCAGCTGATGGGACGTAGGGGTGGGGCAGGGGCCATGGTACCCTGTGAGCATCCTTGCTGGCCTGTGTCTGCCTGGATAGGATACTGTGCAGCCTGGGGACCTGAAATGGCCCTCGAGGGCTGGGGGAAGAGTGGGCCGCGGCCTTAACCCCCACACCTACGGACTGCCCAATCTGCCAGGCAGCTCACACAGCAGCTTCCGGACGATCTCTACCAGTTCTAGTCTACCTGGGGCCCTGGAATGGAGTCCTGATTGTACCTACTCCCACGAGATCTGCCTCTCCCTCTGCTAGCTGCTGGCCCATGTCTTTTATGCCTGAAGATGTGGGGTTCAATGGAGCCTGAACGTATATGCCAGGAGACCTGGGGGCTGGGCCCAGTTCCGGGGCACTGGCACTGGGAGGAGCCTTGGCTGCTGCGTGAGCCACTCCTCAATGTACTCTGTGGCTTTCCAAATCCATGTTCCAGAAAAAAGGGAAGAGATAATCTTCTGGGCCTTCATCTCTCACCTTCCCCTGTCATCTGTCCCCAACCTCCCTGTGTCATTTGTGCCACAGAACTTAGGACCTGGTTGGAGAGACAAGCAGGCAAGGGGAGATGGCTGAGAGAAGGACCACCCCCGTGGCCCCTCTCCAGCCCCTGGGCATCTCTCTTGTTTCCGAGTTGCTCTGCGGTCATATTTCTCTCTCTGCTCAGCCTCACCGGCTTCTCTTGCCCGGAGCAGCCCTTGTCTGCTCATTCGTCATCCTGGCTGTGGGGCTGCCGAGTCCATCTCCAAGGGAAACCTTCCTGCCCTAGACCTCCAAGGAGACAGGCTCAGCTGTCAGAGAAGAGCAGGGTTTCGGAAGGGTCAGAGTCCCGGGCCCTGTAGGACTGATCGGCTATGAATTATGGATGTCACATCCCACTTAGTCCCAGTGCTCCTGAGCCAGAGAGGGTGTCCCTTCCTCCTTCCTTCCCTGATCGTCCCCTTTTCCCTGGCATGGCTTTAGCATCCACTTCTTCCACACTAGGTGCCTTTCTTATTAATATTACTTGGTTGTTTTTTTAAGGAGTGGGGATTTTGTGCCGCCCCTGCCCCCTTCAGCGAGAGCTCTCTGAGCAGGAGGATCTTGAGCTGTCCATCCACTGGAGCCTGCCGGGAGGCCTGGGGGCCAACGGTGACTGATGGTGGGTGGTGGAAGGAAGACCCCGGGGATAAGGGGAGAGGCAGCGGTGAGCCCGGACTGCTCGCGGGGCGTCCAGGGCACCGCCACACTGGCTCCCAGGGAGGCCTGCCCTACTGTCTCCCTCCTTCTTCCCGCCTGGCCCCTTCCTGCCCCTCTGGGTCTCCTCTGCGGCCGCTGCTATTCGGCCGCTCTGCTGTCCCTTCTGCGCGCGCCCACCGGGCCATCCCGGGCCAGTGCTCCACCCGGAGCGCCCGGAAGTCGGTCCCACCCCCAGGGAGGAGAGTCCCACCCGCGCAATCGATGGAGGACCGTCCCACACGCACCTCACACCTTCCTACTAATTCCCGCCCCAGCAGCCTCCAAGCGGGCTCCCCACCCGCGTTGGGTCCCGGTCAAAACCGCTTTGCACTGAACTTCCCCGACACCAGCATGCCCTTCCGATCCCCGATCCCAGATCCCCCGTGCGAAGCCCCAGCCGCCCCCGGCCCCTTCTCCTGCCGCGGCTCAGTCCTGCGCACCTCCCCCTGCCCGAGCCGCGCCCGGCACTGCACGCCGAGGCCACTGGTCGGCGGAGCCCAGCCGCGGGCCGGGAGGACCTCCCGCCCTCCCGCCCTCCCGCCCCGCCGCCCTTCGTCCCGCGAGCGCCCCCTCTGCCGCAGGTCTCCTCTCCAGCACCTTCCGCACCACCCCGCCTTCAGCGCGCCTTCCTGGGTCTTTGTCGCCACCGGGGAACAGGGACTGGCCACCCCAACAGCTCCGGGCCACCTCGGCAGCGGTTACCCTTTGTGTTTTAACCTCTTATTTCCTGTACCCTCGCAGCCCCGCGACAGGCTCCCTCCCCAGCGCCGGGAGTGGCCGGCTCCTGCAAAGAGATGACTCCAAATGACCGAATGAGGGGGCGTGGGTGGGCCCCTGGGGTGGGGGGGGCAAAGGCTCACAGGTGAGGGGCAGGAGGACGGGGGACCGCAGGCAGGACAGAAGAGCAGGTGCAGGAAAACGAGAAAATAGGGCCAGATTCAGGATGCTTTGAATATACAAGACACCCTTCCCTAGCTGTCCTTGTCAGCACCTTCTCAAAGTGAGGAAAATTAGGCTGTTTTCCTTATGCCAAAGCCTGACTTGATGAAACCTTCTCAGCTTCCCAGGAGGTGGCAGTGGCTTGGCTGGGTGGGGAGGAGGCAGGAGAAGGTAAGGGGTGGGGAAGAGAAACAGAGAAGGGAGGAGAGAGACAGGAGCGGGGGAGGAGAGGAAGAGAAAGCTCTTGTTCTGTGCACTGATTACTAATGTGTGGAAAGCGCAGCGGGTTCTGCAGGGAAGCATTTATTGTGCATGAGAAAGCAGGCGGTGTGTTCTGTGTGTTCGAGAAGCTCTCCCGGGCTCCTGCTAGAGGGAAGGAGCCAGGAAGGAGAGGGCTGCCCAGGGTTTAGAGACTGTTCAGCCCTCAAGCAACAAGGTGAAAAGGACAGAGGGCCTGAAATCTTGGCTCTGCTAGCCTCCACCCCTCCCGCCCCCCATCCCCACTCTACCTACCCCCTTCCCTGCTCCCCCTCCCCCCACTCCCCAGGCCCTCTCACAAGGAAACAGGGCCCTGTCAGACTCCTTCCTTGCGGGGTGGGGGGGTGGGTGGTGTTTACACGGTCACTGGGGCCCTTTCTCTGCCTTGCAGGGGGTGGGTCTGCGTCCCGCCCAATCCTGGCATGGAAAGATGACCACTTATGGAAGCTTCTGGGAGTCCCTGTCCCTGAGGGAGGGGCAGTTCCTTGGAAGGGGCTGGGTCTGAGGAGTGAGGGCCCAGGCCCCTGTGATGCTGCTCCCTCTGCACTTGGAGGGGGGGGCACTACAGTTGGGAGTCCACTGTTCCTGGGGTGTCATGGGGGGACTGGTGGGCTCTGAGACTCAGTAGGTGGCCTCAACTCTAAGCCCCACCTTCTCAGGGCACTGTCAAGAAAACCAAAGGCCATGTGGAGTCTCACAAACCTTGGGGATCATTGAAACCACCTTTGTCAAGGCCAGAGGATGGGGACAGAGAAGCCACTTATCTGAGGCCACACAGCAGGGGAAGGTGCCAGTGGGGACACTTCTCACCTGGGTTCCTGTCTCCATGGCACCCAGCGCAGGGGGCTCTGCTCCCTGCTCCGAAAGCTCCAGCTTCCAGCGCCTCAGGCTCTCCTGCTGTCACCCTTCCCTCAGACCGAGAAGTCTCCTTTCTTCCTCCACCTCCGTTCGTTTCCACCCATTACCCTACAACCCCTTCTGCCTCCACCTCTGCTCCCTATTTCCACCCATTATCCTACCCAGGTCCTGGAGCCAAGCTGTGGCGTCTTCCTCCTTAAAACGTCCTACTGGCTCTGGTCACTGTCACCTTCCAGTTTGTGATTCACGCTTCCTTTCCCTCCTTCCTTGCTTCTAGCATCACGAACAGGGACACAAAGGGGTAAAAGGTGTTTGAGCTCCTTGGAGAAGGACCCATGTCTCTTCTGATGAAATCCCACAGAACCATTATGCCTGGGACCTTGCTGCCTCCCACCTCACCTCCCACCCTGCTCTGGCCGCTCCCCCAGGGCCTCCTCTGTCCTCCCATTTGCCCTGCTTGCTTCAGTCTGCATAGGGCCTTGCTCCCCGCCTTCCCTCTCTGCCTGGAAATTGGTCCCCTCGCTTTTGGCATGACAGCTGCTTGCTGGTCATGAAGGCCAGACCTCAACCGTCGCCACCTCTGAGAGGCCCTCCTTGACTACCTTTTCTAGTGTCACTGGCCTCTACTACCATTCTCTGCCCCACCACCTTCGTTCTATTGTCTTCTAGTATCTGTCCCTGCCTGAATTATATTGTTTATCTGTTATTGTTTGTTTATTCCATTACTGCCTGTCTCTCCCCAGAGAGAACAGGGACCTTGCCCGTCTTTATTATGATGCCCCTGGTGCCTGGGGTTTAATAAAGGGTTGTTGTTCAAAGAGTCCGTGAAAGTCGCTAGAGACAGATAGTCAACACTGAGGCAGGGCTTGGATTTATGTGAGTCTTGGAAGCCTCAGGGCTTCCTCTCCCATCCTGCTCAGAAAACTGAGGCTCAGGCTCCACGTGAGCCTGGATGGAGAAGTAGGGGAACCCCCCAGCCTCGGTGATGGAGGAGCTGTGGCTGCTGGCTCTGTCCCCGTGGGGCGTGTCTTCTTTCTCCAGTGTTGATGCTTCTGCCTTCTCTACTACTGCCTCTTTGCAGCCTGTCCTAGCCTAGCAGGGGCTTAGAAAGCCCACCCACCAGACCTCACACTGGGAGTGGAATGGGGGGATTGGTTTGGCAGTGGCTCAAAACACACACACACACACACACACACACACATTTTCTCCTTCCCATTCCTCTTCCAGGATTCCAGGCACAAGATGAGTAAGCGGTTCCTGAGCTCCAAAAAGGAGCCCCTTGTCTCCCAAGCTACAGTGTGCAAGAATGTGGCAGGTGGCAGAGAGGCAGGGGAGGGGCCAGGCCTCCTCTCCCGGGGTTCCTGGTGGCAGGAGCTCAAACTCCTCCAGGAACACACCCCCTGGGGCTTGTTGGGATTCTGTTTACCAACAAGCGGGAAGGAGCCTATTGTGCTCAGGGTGGAAGGAACCGGAAAGAAATCAGTGAATAAGAGCTCAGGAGCCAAGAAGCTGGGCTCCCAGACAATAGATGGGAAGGGAGGGGGTGTGGGAAGAACTGCGTTGGAAAGGCTTGGAGGAGAAATGCAGGTGTGCCTGGCCCGTTTGGGGATGTCAGGAGAGGGAGGGGGGCAGAAAGTGAGCCGTCGATGGTGGAGCTGGCCTGGCACTGTGTTTATGGGGTGTGTTCTATGTATAAGGCTCCTGGAGGAATCGTGAGGGGCTCATGATTTAGCGGCTGGACCAGGCATGCAGCACCCATCCCAGCTGGCAGAGGGCTTGGTAGTCTTTCCACTCCGCGTTTACCTGTGTGACCGTGGATGAAGAGCCTAATCCGTCTGAGCTCTTCTATAAAATGGGCAGTGCCCACCTCCTAGAGATACTCTGGGGATGGAATAAGGTCATCCATGCTGTGCAGAGGGCTGGCAAAGGGCCTGGCATCAGGTCCTGCAGATGGTGGCTGGGTGGCTTTCCTGGGACCTCGGGCTGTGACTTAAAACCAGGGGACGTGGCCTTCTGCGCCAGGTGAAGTCCTGCCTGGACACAGGGGCTTAGACTGAAGGACTCTCAGGGCCTTTGGGATATTGAATTTTTCCCAGCTTCCCATCTTTCTCTACCTCCCAGAATCTCTGCAGGGATGATGTCTTGATGTACTGATTTTAAGAAAGACCGGACTTTCAGACCAACTCATTCAAAGGAGTAATATCTACTTTGGCAAGGTGATTTTAACCGAAGTAGATAGATGATCTGAGAGACCCGAATCCCTAAAGGACATATTCCCCCTTCCTCTGTAGGGTGCTTTAGCTCAAAACAACTGAGTAGGGGCTTAATTCCTTCCTCCTCTGCTTGGGGGCTGTTTGCATCTTTTTGGCCTGGTATTTTGCAGGATTAACCAGAGCCATGGACCTCAGGCACTGCCAGGTCCCACCTCTCCTATGCCCACTCCATTCCCCGCTGCCCCCCACCTCCCCCCGTAGTGCTCATCTGAAGGCCAAAGGCTCCCCTGCCTTTGCTTATCCCCAAGGCTCAAACCTGCCATCCTGCCTGTCTCCCAGGACACTGCTCCCTGGGAATTTCTTAGATTCCCCAAGAGAAGCGCCAGAGTCCAGGAACCTGTCCTGAGGTGCAGGGGTCCTTCTGGGGGAGGGAGCACCCCTCCTGAGCTTGCATTCGGTAATCCTTTGGTAGACATCTGTTAATTACATACTAGCTGTGGTTCAAGATCTGTTGCCCCTTGTGTCAAGATGGCTCAGGATAGGTGTCCCTGTCAAAGGTTCCTGGGCCTAAGTGGGAGACAGGACAAATCCTGTGCTATCCATACTCTCTGTCCTTGCTTCTCCTAGTTCTCCTCTACCACTGGCATCTCTTTGTCACTGTTGGTCTGTGTTGCAGAGAACAGTAGGAATGGGATGGGGATGGGGATAGCTACAACACCCTTCATGCTTGGTGCTTCGGGCAAGGGAGCTGGGACCCAGAGAGCTCCAAGGGGACGGTGGACAGAGTAAGGTGCTGGTGTGACCTGCCATGTGTCCCACAGCAAGTCGGGGCCTGAGCCTGCAGACTCTCATTCTAATGCTCGATCCCTTGCACTGCAGCCCCTTTGCAGGTGGCCACAGCAGGAAACACTGCCCTTCCTTCTGTGTATGAACCGTGTGCTAAAAGGGTTCTAGAAGACAGGGCTGTGGGGAGAAGGCTAGAAGCTGTTTGCTCTGGTGCCCAGGGCACAACAGGGGACAAAGGGAAAGGAGACAGAGAACTTGAGGGGGAGGGGCTGCGAGGGGGGAAGAAGAGGCAGTGTGTTCAGGGGGTGTGCTTAGGGGGATGTTTGGGAGCGGGTGCTCAGGCATGCCCAGGGATGCACAGAGTGATCTAAAGACAAAGGAGGCCAGAGTTTGGGGAGTTTCTTGCAGTGAAGCAGGAAGAAGGTGGTCCCTGGGCTGCTCTGTCACTCCTGGAGGAGAAGGGAGCCATGGGAAGGGTGGGGGAAAAGCCATGTCCTGCCTCCATAAGGACACCCTGGTTCAGACTGGCAGCAGCCACAGGAGGGAAACACGTGGGAAGAGAGGGTGGCTGCTGGAGAAGGTGAAGCTAGCCTGGCCAGGGAGACAACCTTGAGAGACAGAGAGGAGGAGCAAAACCAAGCTGGTGTGTAGTGTAGGGGAGGGGAGGAGCGGGCAGGGGAAGGGGTGGAGAGCGCTGCAGACAGTGGAGGGGGCAGGGCAGAGCCTTGTCCACCTTCTGTCTGTCTGCCTCCCTCCTTCCAGCTGGAGCAACAAGGACACAGACACAGGCATGTGGCTGCTGGGCCTCCCACGTGTGGGTCCGGGTGGGGGCAGAGATGGGGGGGCAGCGTGTCCTTGAGCCCTAGGGCTTTCCTGAGCTCAGACCCTCAGAAGCCACCTCTTCACCCCGTGTGCTCCACCAGGATCAGGGTCCTGACAGCCTTGAGGCGGGCTCAGGACTCAGGTGTGTGGGCAGCTCCCGTTTTTTCAGCCTGAGAGATGCTCTCTCCTCTCCTTGCTGGTCAAAGAGCTCTCAGGGGCTGGAGAGGGAGGGCACTCATCCTTTGCTCCAGAAGCTGGAGTTCCCAAGAAATGATGGCTGTCCTTCCCCACCCTCAGTCTGGTTTTCTTTTTCTTTTTTAAAAGAGTTTTATTTATTTAAGGAATCTCTGCACTCCATGTGGGACTTGAACTCACAACCTGGAGATCAAGTGTCTCGTGCTTTTCCAACTGAGCCAGCCAGGCGCCCCTAGTCCTGTTTTCTTAGATGTTAAGTCATCTTGCTCTTGAACCAATCACTCAGGCTCCCATAATCTATCTGGAAAGTAGGGTCAATGGTACCTTCCTCGCAGAGTCGGTGGGACTACATTGGATACTGTAAGTCAAGAGCTCTGTAGGGTGCAGATTCACAGCATGAGCGTAAAGAGACTGTTGCTCAGGGAGGAGACTAAAGGACAAGACAGGAGGAAGAAAGTCTGGGGAGGGGGTCCATTCCCTGGGGACCTCAATCTCCCACCTGTCCCTCCTGGCCCAGGCCTTGCTGTGGAGCTGAGGACAGGCAGATGGAGGGCAGTCCCTGCAAACGCCCGCTCCTGGTGTCCCCCCTCCTCCCCTGAGCCTCACGGAACAGGGCAGGGCAGAGTTCCCAAGGCCACAGGGTGCTGAAAAGGATGGAGGTGCTTCTTCCTAGGGGGCTGACAGGATGGCCCCCAGGTCGCCACCCAAGAGCCAGAGCCCTTGTCAAGGTCACCAAGGCTGGGGTGCCTGGGTGGCTCAGTGAGTTAAAGCCTCTGCCTTTAGCTCAGGTCATGATCCCAGGGTCCTGGGATGGAGACCCGCATCCGGTTCTCTGCTCAGCAGGGAGCCTGCTTCCCTCTCTCTCTCTCTGCCTGCCTCTCTGCCTACTTGAGATCTCTGTCTGTCAAATTAATAAAATCGTAAAAAAAAATAAAAGATCGCCAAGGTTGAACATTGAGCACAAATGTCTCCCAACAACCCTCAGTCTTTGCCATCCGGCAGGACTGGAGGGCCTTGCGCTGGGTAAAGAGGTGCTCTCTGCTCTACGTCCGGAGAAGTCAGAGTCCCCACTCCCTCTTGTCAGGGCAGAACAGCTGCTGGGAGCCACGGATTTCTTGCCCCGCCCCCCTCCTCTGGATTCCGGAGGGGCCTGGGGACAGATGCACTGTTTAGAATTTCTTCAGGGAGGCAGCCAACAAAGACATTCTTTCTATTCCTTGGGCTTCCCTCGCCCCAAACGGGAGATCAGCTAGGAGACAGCTGCACAGGCAACCGGTCCCCTGGGAGATCCTGTCCCAGCCTCAGGGAAGCAACGGTCAGGAGATGTCTCCTTCCACTGGCCTTGAAAGGGGCGCCCACGCTGACGTGAGCTGTGAGAGCAGGACTTGGAGCCCTGTGCCAGGAGGGACCCAGTTTTGAATCCTGGCTCTGCCACTTACTGCCTGTCCATTTGGGGCCCCACCCTTCTGTGACCCTGTTGCCTCATCTCCAACGTGGGATAAACATCCCTACTTTCTAGGGCTGTTGTTGGGACTGGATGAGTTGATGTGCATAATAGCTTCTATTATGGTATCTGGCAAATTCCACGAGTCCAGGAATTACCAGCCCCCTTCTCTGCCCTAGGGTGGTTGTCAGATGACTTTCTGTACTCAGCACAGACTAACGTAGGGGTATGTGGGTATGATGTGGCTTCTAGCCCCCAGGAGCCCCAGTTCTGGAAAATTCTCTCTTTTTTTTCAACCCAGGGATCTTGAGGCTTTCTGCTGTTCCATGCCTAGGCCTTGTCATAATCCAGTAAAGCAGGGCAGGGAGGAAGATAGGACTGGTGGATGAGATAGAGAGAGAGATGGGCGGAGAGATGGAGAGCCTTCCCACTGTAACGAGCTCCTTGGAAGACAGGAAGAGAAAGGGTCAGAACTTCACCGTTCTGAAATGCTACCGTTCTCTACTGTTCTGAAAGGCAGGGAGCTGTTGGCTCACTGTTCTCCCAGTCCCAGGCCTGTGGGAAGCCCTGGATCTCTAGGAGAGAGGAAGCAGGCAGCGCAGGAACCACGAAGACACCTCTTACCTTTAAGACTTCCCACTCCGTTTGCAACCTGTGTGTTGTGTCTCGGTCCAAGCCTCAGCTGGCCACGTGAGCTCCAGGAAGCGCTTTTATCTTCTGGAGTTCTTGGTTTCTTCATCTCAAGAATGTGACTAATAATCCACCACTTGTCTGCTTGCAGGACTGGCCTGAGGATCCAAAGGAGGGTTGCCAGGCGGGCAGGGGACACAGAGGAGTGCAATCGCTGCTGTGTGGGTCCAGCCAGACTTGGGGACCCCCCACCCCTGAGCCATGGCCCCTCACTTTGAGTGATTGCCTTGGTAACAGAGCACCTGCTAACTCCTACTTCTCCCTCAGGTTTCAGCTTAGATATTTTTCCTTCACGGTCTGCTGGCCTCTTAGATGGGGTCTCCCCTATACGTTCTCACAGCATTCCGTGAACTCCCCTTATGGTCTGTATCATGAGTTGTGTGATGTGGTTGTGTGACTGTTTGTTTGCATGTGTGCTTTCTGTGCCAGACTCGAAGCTCCACGCGGAAAAGAAGTATGTCTGTTCCATGTCATCTCATCGCCAGCGTGGAACACAGTGCCTAGCCCATGGCAGGTAGGTGTTCAGTCAGACTGTCTGCCTCTACCTTTTCTTTCTTTCTTTCTTTCTTTCTTTCTTTCTTTCTTTCTCTCTCCCTCCCTCCCTCCCTCCCTCCCTCCCTCCCTCCCTCCCTCCCTCCCTTCCTTCCTTCCTTCCTTCCTTCCTTCCTTCCTTCCTTTCTATCTAAGATTTTTTAGTTTATTTGACAGAGACACAGTGAGGGATAGAACACAAGCAGGGGGCATGGGAGAGGGAGAAGCAGACTTCCAACCGAGCGGGGAGCCTGATGAGGGGCTCGATCCCAGGACCCTGGGACCATGACCTGAGCCGACGGCAGATGCTTAACGACTGAGCCACCCAGGCGCCCCCTCAACCCTCTTCTGTGCTTCAATCAACCGGATGCCAAGGACCCACCAATTGCATCCCCCTTGTCCAACATCTCCTTATAAGGAGAAGGGTGACATCTCTCCTCTCTTCATAACTCAAGGAACAAGTCAGCTGGATCACAGTTGGCCTCCTTCCAGTCTCCCATCACAGCCGACCTCGCCCGGAAGCCAAGGTTGCAGGTAATGGTTATATTTATTTATTTCTCTTTGCGCAAGGCTGCCCTCTGGTGGTTAACTGTGGAAGAGAGCACCGCCAGGATGGAGCCCCGAGGGCTGGTGGATCCGCGCTCCAAGGCGGTCCAGTGAGCCAGGGACAGGTGAGCGCTACAAAGAGGGTGTCCAGATGAAGATTCCTGTTAGTCTCCATCCTTATGAGTGGCTCCCTCCAAATCTAGCAGGAAGCCCTTGGCCTAGGAAGAGTGAGAAAAGAAAGTCCCACGGAAACCTCATCCTAGCCCTAGTAGGTAAAATAGTCGGCTTTCTCCTCCATGGTGTGCTGGCAAATGCTTAACAACCAGCTCTGTCTCTCTCTGAAAGAATCCAGAGTGTAGCACGTACTGATGTCTGTGGTGAAATACTCTCACCACGACCAAGTTCAATCTGCCAACGTGATGTCCCTGAGTGTCACTGGGAAGAGATGAGCACCAGGGGTAGGTCATTGCGGAGTATGTCATAGACATAAGCTCAAGAACATGGTTACTAGTAAAATATAGTAAACTAATTGGAAAGGAATGAGTCTGAGTATTTATTACATTTATTTTCAATGTAATGTATTTAAATGCGAGCTTATAATTTAATTTTTAATAAAAGCTGTGTTTAACGAGCGGCTTGCAAAAATCCTAGCCAAAAAGCCGAGAAGCGATACAGCTTACAAAATTCTGGAAAATGTAGTAATTGGTGCTGTGAGCCTAGTAGTGAGAGCTGGCTAAAGCGTGCCACTGCTTCTCCCCCTTCCTCCTTTTTTTCCTCCCCTTCCTTTTCCTCTTCCATGACTTCCCGGCATTCTGTGTAGGTAGGAGGGATGGGGACTTTCAGTGCTTTGCTGCAGATGCTGATCTTCTCTGAGTCAGGAGCCATAAGGTGTTAAGGAAAGAGGATGAGAAATGCAAATTTAGCTACTAAAGGACATTTATGCATGCTTGTGTGTGTGCATATGTGTGTATGTATGTGTGTGTGCGCACGTGTCTCTGTGTGTGTCGATATGTGTGTATATGTATGTCTCTGCACGGGTATGTGCGTGTGTGTGCATGCATATAGAAGGTGGCTGAAGGGAGTGGAGGTGAGTTTTGCAACTGGTTCCTGCCTGAACGGAAGACCACCGTGCGGGGGCAGTCCACGCCTTTGGGAGGTGGCGAGGGCTCCTCCCCACGTGTGCGGAGCAGGTGAGCTAGCAGCAGCGGCCGATGGGGAGCCGAGGCAGGCAGAAGTAGGCGCTGGGGAAGAGGCCCAGGTTGATGGGATTGCCATCCAGGCGGATGTCCTCCAGCCGCCTCCGGCTGTGTTTGTGCTCCTCGGTGTCACAGAAGGCGTCACTCTGCATGGTCTCTATCATGTTGTTCTAGAAAGAGCACACCGACAGCTGCCACGCCTCTGACTAGAGAGGGCCCTCAGGCAGCGCCGAAGGCAGATCCATCAGCTTTCCCTGGCAGCTCCCTTCCTGAGGCTGGGGAAACTGAGGCACATAAGGCCAAGGCCGTGCAGCAAGGGGCGAGGGGAGGTGGCCCATGGAGGATGGTTGGAGAGTGAGGGGAGAGAGTTAGAGGGATGAGGCAGGAGGATGAGATGGAGGGGAAGGGAAGGCAGGGAAGGAGCAAGCAGTCCACTGAGATGGGATGAAGGACATGGGGGGACAGGAAGCATTTTCAGGAGAAGGAAAGGAAGGCAGTCACCCCCTAGGCTGTGGACAATGGCCTGGGAAAGACCTCCAATCCCTGTCTCCGGTGAGCTATCAGTGAAGGAGACGCCTGCAACAGCCTAAGGAGGCTCCCAGTTATCTGACCTCTGTGTCTGGCCCCAGTCAACGTTCTTGCCCTTGGGGTGTAGCTTACCTGCAAGTGCAGCGAGCGCAGGCTCAGAGGCAGAGGCCTGGGGATGGAGCCCAGAAGATTGTCAGCCAGGTAGAGGAACTGCAGCTTCTCTAGCACCTGGGGAGGAGACAAAGGGCACGGGAGGCCGGCAGACATTCTTGGACCCAGCAGGGATGGGCACCTGATGTCACCCCATTCATTCACTGAGGGTCTCCTGAGCCTCAGCTGCTAGCCAGGCTCGGCATTGGGGCGCTGCAGGGGCTTCTCCGCCTCTTGGGAGCTCACGGGCACCAACTCCTACTAGATGCAGAAGGATCGGGGCTGCCGTTGAGACCTGGCAGCCGGGGGAGCGTGAGGATCCGGTCAGCTGGTAATGAGGAGCAGGCGAGGGGCAGGCGAGGGGCAGGGAGGTGGTGGGAGGGGGGACACTTTCAGTCCAGCCTCAACTTTTCTGCCATCAGAAAGGGATTTTCCCAAACGAAAAGTCTCCAGTGCTAAACCTGGGATGGCTGTGAAGACATGTTCGGGAGCTAGCCAGAGCCACAGAACGAGAGCCATGTGCACGCGAGGCAAACTAAATCTGCGCTGCGCTAAGTCGGGCTGGGGCCAGCACTATGGCAAGTTCCACGCAAGCCAGTGTTTTCGGGGAGCAGAAGCTGTGGGTGCAGACAGGTGAATGGAAGGGTGCTCGGAGAGAAGCCAAGAGACTGCATGCCTGGGAGACAGAGAGGGAGAGCTGTTGATCTTGACTTTCAGCACCCCCCCCCCATTTCCAGTAATGAGGCCTGAATTTCCTTTTCCTGGAGGTTCTTGGCTAGCATGTTGTTAAACACCCTTTCTTGCGTCAGAAGCAGTCTCTTGCAGCAGCAACAACAAAAAGCTTAATACAATAATGATAACAGATGAAGAAAATAGGGTTTGATTATCAGACGCAGGACAGGGTTGGAGCAGGGCTGTCCCATGAGGGCATGGGTATGTGTGTGTGTGTGTGGCCATGGGCAGGGGTGGCAGCGGGGAGACAGTGGGCTACAGGCCCTGACTCACCTTGAAGGCTTCAGGCTGTATCCCCGAGCTCTGGAGCCGGTTCTGGCGGACGTCCAGAACCTCCAGGCTGGCGGGCAGTGCGGGCAGAGCCCCCAGTTGGTTCTCTGGAAGGATCAGATCCTGCAGCTCAGGCAGCAGCCGGAGGGCATCATCATCGATGGAGGAGATAGAATTGCTGGAAAGGTCGATCCGCTTCAGTTTTGCTGTGGGGCATAGGGAGAACACAGAGAGAGACACGGGACCTTCCATCTTTCCTCACCCTTGCTGGACCCACCTGGACCCCGCTCCATCCCTTTTAAGATAGTGAAGGCCAGCCTGTTCTCCACCTGTATGAGGTCCAAGCCCGGAGAGATAACGTCATAAACCAGGACCCCTGGGGGAAAGCCCTCAAATTCCACGATGCTCTCCCCTGGAGTTCTGCCCTGTGGGGCAGCTGCCCACTCCGGAGGGGTTAGGTAGAAGGCAAGACCCGACAGGCCCACCGATGCCTGGACCCATTCCACCGCTGCCCCATGCCCCCAGCCCCTTCACCACTGGTTTACACAAATGGTTGCCTCGACCCTGAGGGCTCTGGGAATTAGTGGCAGCATCTGGATGAGAGCCCAGGTCTCCTAGCAGAGGCAGGATAGAAGGCATAAAGGAGCAAAACACACAACAAACCACAATTAGGCAAATCGCATCAGGGCTACGGGGCTGAGTTAGCCTGGTCTGTCCAGAGACCGGGAGGGCACAGAGCTACAGCGGCTTGGAATCTAAAAATGCAGGCTTGATCCTATCTTCCCTTTCCCAGCTTTCCAGAGATTTGGGGAGTGCAGATGAAGATAGGACACTTTTATTATCCAAAATCTTTAAGGGAGGGGATTAGAGTTACTTGGGGTTATTGCCATTGGGTAGCTGGGGAGACTGAAAGTTAACGGGGAAAGGCTAATTCACGTGGGACACTGTGACTGTTCGTAGAAAGGGGGCACAAGGCAGGGGTCTGGGGGTCCCGGGGGCTCCCTCTGACGGGCCCGCCCTCGTCTTCTGCCAGGGTACCACATACTCAGCCCTTTGAAGTCTCTGGCTCGGATCTGACGGATGCGGTTGAAGCGGGCGTATAGGTAAGCTGTTGTCTTGGGAAGAGGAGGGATGCTCTCTAGGTCAGCCTCGTCACAGTACACAGAGGAACCAAGGCACACGCAGACCAGACAGGTGGGCAAGCCTGGCCCAGGTGGAAGACAGAACAAAGAGAGACCCTTCTCAGTCCTCCTTTAGCCTCTGGGACCAAGGGTCCTCACTCAGGGAGCGTCTGAGCCATGGACGGAATGAAATGTCACAGTGCACCGAGGCCATACTGGGAGCCACTCCTAGCCTGGCATTCAGCCTCCAACCTACCAGAGGCAGAGCCATTACCAGTTATTACCCAGTCCAGGGCCACTGGTGCTTTTTTCAAACTCCAGTCCTCTGCAGGTTTTCCTGGGCCTGGGTGGGTGTTTCTAGGACATCCATTGATCTCTTTCTCATAAGGCTCCTCTCTGGTCCCAAAAGGCACAATTAAGATGAAATAAAGCCAGAATTAAGTAGACTGGCCAATGGTTACTGGTTCTGCCAGCTGCCATGCGGGTGAGGAGTGAGACATGGCCTGTATGGCTCCAAGAAGCACAGGAAAGCCACGATGGAGTGGACAGTGCTTGCCTACAAATCATTTCCCTTCTTATGCTGTCAGCATCCCAGTTTTCTGCTGGGCAACAGCTCTCTCCTGCTCTCATTCCATGGCCGGTGGTCATTAGACATGGGCCAAACTGTCTTTAAAACCTTGGGAGCCTTTCCTGGCTCTTTTGACTGAAGAACGCAGGTGGTTTCCATCACTCGCCATTACAAGGGACAGAGATGATGGGGACCATTGGTTGTCCAACTCAAGGGCGAGGTCGGTTAGCAATGACACAGCCCCACGAGGAAGAGGCAGCTCTTCTTTGCAGGCAGGGACCAGGGTGGGTAGAGCAGAGACGATCTCAGCATCTTTCTTACCCCAAGGCCTTGAATAGCAGGTCCAGCTGAGGCCTTTTATGGTCCCTTTAAGCCCGAGATCCTGTAGCTCTGAGAGGTCACGGATTCCTACTGATACCCCAATACCCTAGATCCACCCAAGGCAAATAAATATCTCAAGAGAAGAGGAGACAGGGACATGCAAATCAGGAATTAACTCCATCCCGCCTCTGCTCCAGTCCTGATCCCCAGCAGAGTACCAACCCCTTACTGCCAGATATGCCAGCATTCCAGGCTCCAGGAGGGCATCAGGGAGGGGAAAGAGCTGCTAGAGGGGAGTTTAGAGCCGAAAAGCAGTATGACTGCTTCATTTGCCCCCATGCCAAGTGACAGCCACAAAGTTATTTATTCTCCTCGAAAGGCTTTTAATTGTCTCTAATCTAATTACCACTCAACCTGATCCCCTAGTGATGCTGTTAATTAAGGTAGGGTAGCTCTGCTAGGCAAGCAGAGGGCTGGCATTTTTTCCCCCTCCTATCCAATTTGTGCATTCACCCAAAAGCGTTAGGGATAGCCAGCCTCTCCCTTTGGGTTTCCTTCCTTCCTTCTTTTCTTCCTTCCTTCCGCCCTTCCTTCCTTTTCTGACTGTGCCCATTTCTCCTCCTCTCCCTTACAGTGAGGGCAAGCCCTGCCCTTTCACTCCCTACCCTGACCATACTTCACCGTGGTAGGCCTGGTGCTGGGTCATGGCTGCATGGCCTATGAACTACGTGCCCTGGGACCTGTGACCGTGAACTCACCGTGGCTGCCAGGGGAGTCCAGGAGGCCCAGTGTGGTAAGCCTGTTCATTGGGGGCTTGGAGGAGAGTGTCCTCGGAGTCACTGTGCTGTGAGCGGAACTGATCCTGGTTGGAGGAACCGGGCTGGTCACTTTGACCTGGGGACAGAGCACACAGCACACAGTAGGCCAGTTCTTGCTTGAGAAGGACTTTACTATGAACTCTGGGGCTTCAGTGACCAGTTTCAAACTTGCAAAGAGTCACTGTGGAGAAAGGGGGAGGGAGGAAGGCAGCTTCCTAAAGTGGGGCTGATGCAGCATCTTCCTTATATGGAGAAGGGAATGGGCCAGGAGAGGGGAGCACAGGGATCCAGGAGGCAGCTGGCAGCCCAGCTGGGCCTGAGCTTGAATCCACATCTCTGGAGAGCCCAGACTGAGAGCCCAGGCCAACACTGACCAACTCACATAGCTACTGGGTGCAGGCTTTGGATCAGTCCCTGCAAAGGCCAGGAAGGGCCGAGAAAGGAGATCACACTCTAAGACAGCCTGAGAGCAGACAGAGTCATGGAACTTCTTTCTCTAGTGAGTGTATGAAGACATGGCTGACCCCGTCCCTCCCACGGAGCTATGGATTATGGTCGGACTTAGGGGCAGGGGGACAGATATATAGGACTTTCAAGGGCGGTGGATACCACCAAGTTTACTACGAACCACCCAAGAAAATGGCCTTCTGTTGTCCTCTTTCTTAGTATCATCTAAGTGACAAGTTCCCACAGAGGGACAAGAATCTCTACCTCCTGGAGAAAGAAGGGGAGGCTTGAAAGCCCGGGCCCTGCAACCCAGTGTCTTGTGGGGAGAATGCCACTGGTCTGCTGTGTGCCCCTTACCTCGGGGAGCTGGTCCCCATAGTCCGTGAGCCCCTCATAGTCGCTCAGGTCAATGACCTCATCGTAGTTGTCCAAGCCCAGGACATAGTTGCCCAGGAGCCCGTAAGCATCGCCTTCCCCGGCGGGATCTCTCCTCTTCCTCTCCTTGGGGAGAGAGGCAGTCCCACCCCCCAGCAGCACCAGCACCAGCAGGCTCAGGAAAGCCGTTTGCTTCATGGTGGTCCCCGGGAGGAGGCGTCCGCTGAAATGAGGAAGAGGCTGAATCACCTCAGAGTCCAGCCCCGGGGAGTGGGCAGGAGGAAGGGCAGCCGTCTGTCTCTTCGCCGTGGGAGCAACTCACAGACTCGCCCCACTTCCCGCCCCAACACTGGAGACTCATGCCATTCCTGATACACTCAGTGCGTTCATGGCCTTGGCAAGCCCCTGAGGCTGGGGCTATGTGGGGGTGGGGGGGGCTATGTCTCCTGACAGCCCCTCCCACCGCCACCCCACTTTGTGGCTACGTGCTTTACACACACACTTTTACTCACACAAGCGTGTGTAGACACCAGGTGAAGGCTCGTTTACTCATCACAGGCATGCCCCCCCCAAGGCACACTCTCGCGCATTTATGCGGACGTCCTCTCTCACATAACCACACACACCAAGCACTGCCATTAGTCACTAAGCCAGATTTAGAGAAACTTCGTCATCAAGGAGTCTTGTGGCTTTTTAAGAGATTATGCATTCTGTCACCCCCTTTGCTCAACAAACATTTATGGGGTGTCTATTATGTCCCAGGCACTGGACTTATCTCTGGGGGTGCAGGAAAAAAACGGCACACCTAGTGCCCTCAGAGGACATGGGTTTAAAAAACGGACATATGATCTAAAAAAGGATGTCAGTTTACAAAATACACTTTCTAAATGCAGCTTTTTAGAAACAAATGACTACAGAAACGAAAGTGCTCTTTGTAGGTGGTTGTGGGAGTGTGTCCGCATCTAGAGCATTCCCTAGGTGTCTGCGCACGTGCCCAGGTGATTCTGTACGTGCGTGATGAGCACGTGATGAGCGTGTGTAAGCTTATGCACACGTGCACAGGTAGGGGAAGGAGTGTGTGCGGCGTGGGTGTGAGGAACCTGATGCGTCACCGCTAGTGCAGCCCTCCCCAGAGCCGGCTACGGAAGAGTCTGGCAGATTCTCCCCTTCTGCTCATTTTAGCTGGGCTAGAGGTAAGCCCTCAGCGGTGGCAAGAATGAGCTCTCCGTCAGAGCCCTCCCCCTCTCCCACCCTCCAGCTCCTCTGGCCTGGAGTCCTAAATTCCCTCCGTTCTCCCCCAGCCCAAGCCGGCCACTGGACTGCACCCTAGCCCCTCATTTCTATACCAATAGAGCCAACACCCCTCAAACTGTGAACCTTACCTCGCGCTTATTCTTGTTGCAGAACCGAACCTCACAGCTCCCAGAGAAGCGGGGACTCCGGTGGCAAGGTCTTCTGCAGTGGGCCAGGGCTGGGCGGGGAGCTAGCCAAGGGGGCATGTGACCAGTCAGGCTTTCCTTCCAGGTGTCCTGCTGTTCCCCCTCCTCTTTGCTCAGCGGGTCCCCCGTCCCAGTCTTGTTTGGTGAGAGGGAGTTCTTTCTCTCTCTCCTCTCTCTCTCTCCCTCCCTCCACTCCCCACCGCCATACCCCTCCCCACCTCCTGCCCTCACCTCCCCTCTTTCTCTGTCTGCTGTTTTTCTCTTTTCAGAACCACTGACTGTTGAGAGGCCTGGCAGTTTCTTCTCTCTAAGGGAGCGGGCAGCAGGTGATGGAGCGCTCGGGAGGGACAGGGCTTGCCTCTCTAGTTTTCTTCGGATGGAATCCAAAGATTCAAAGAGGCTGAGTGAAGGCGCAGTGACCGCAGAGCCACCCACCACCTGGACCCCAACACGGGATCCTGACTGAACAAAAATCACCAGCGGGAGGTGCTGAAGGCTGGGGCAGGCCCAAGAGAAGGTGAATGGGGGATGAGGTAGGATTCAAAGACTGACTTCCAGTTCCCCAACGATGATGGCAATGATAGCAATGAGGATACAAGAAATTCTCTCCATCTGCTGAGGTTGAGCCCCGATCACGAACCCCAGAAGCCATTGGGTGGGATCCTCAGGAGGCTGAGAAGAATCCTCTTCCCCATCCCCCACCAAAGCCGTCTGTGTCAGAGAGATTCTCTTTTCCTCAATGCCTTGTGCCTTGCCGTGGTGTGAAGGCAGGAGCTCGGTTAGGGGTGGGTGGGTGCTGTGTGTTTACCTGAGTTCTTCAATGCTGCCCCTTGCTCTCTACTCCGGCCCCCTCACAAGATACTGAATCCTGGCTGTGAAGCTCCCAGAAAATCATCTAGTCCAAACAGCTTATCCAACAGACAAGAAACTAGAGGTCCAGCTAGGTGTAGTGACTTACCCAAGGTCACACAGAGCCAGGGCCTGGGCCTGGATTTCCTGAGGCTCAGGCCTGAGCACTGTCCTTAGTTCATATGACCCTGCCCCCTTTCACCGGATTCCCTCCACCCTGCCCACCCCAGCTTGGAAATCATGTGCCTCGATGCCCTGGAAACAGACGGCCTTGGCAGGACTCATCTCTGTCCTGGCACAGTTGGGAAAGGGGCAGATCGCCAGCCTGGCCCAGGGTGCAGTGCGTGGTCTGCCGTGTTCCCGGGCACCAGGTGGCGAGGAGGTGGCATCCCCCAGCCCAAGGACCTGCTCACCAAAGGGACACCGGTTCCTATGCCCCTGGCAGCCCACCATCTGGGGAGAGGCACCAACAGGGGCTCTGCAGAGGGGAGGGAGAGATAGCTCTGGAGCCAGCAGGATGCCCAGGAAGCAGATGGTACATTTGGCGCGCTGTCCTCCCCGACTTTCTCTCCACAGCCTGGGCTCTGCAGGCAGAGCCTAACCGTCCCCCCACCCCCGTCCCCCAAGGCAGGCTGCGCTTGGCTCTCCCTCCCATCCCACGCCATTTATTCCCTGTGAGGAAAGCAAATGCGACTGTTCATTCATTCCCCCTGCCACCTGCTCCCACTCTCCCTCCCCACTTTCTCAGTGACACGCACCTACAATCGGTCCTCCCCCACGTGCTTTTTCAGCTCTTTGGGGCCCACAGGCACAGCCAGTCTCCTGGGGTGCATGCACAAGCTCCCCTTACACCTCGGTAAAGAGCCCCTTCCGATGCAGTAGTCTTATCTCGGACCCTCTCCCAGATTCTACCCGTGATTTTCCGGGTGACGTGCTCACCCGTGACACACTCTAGTTCCCGTGGAATTCAGGACTGTCGGTGGCATGTGTATGTGACCTGTGTGGGAACGCGCTAACCCTCAGGCTGTGGTGGCGTGCAGCTCAGCTCCCTGCCAGAGGGCACAAGGGGGCCGGAGGGTCGGGGGCCCTGCTGATCCCTGTGTCTCATTAGGAGAAGCACAAGGCGTGCTGATGGAAAGGAGGTGGCAGGCTATGGGGACAGGAGTCTGGCCAGCTGACCCTGCTGCTGCCCCTTTCATGGGCGGGCATGGAAATTTCAGGAACCCTCCTGCTTTTTGGACATCAGGGGTATATTCCCTGCTGAGGGCCTCTAGCCACATAACTTTGTGACCTAAACACATTCCTCTCCCTTCCTCAGGCCCTTCTCTATGCCTTCCTACCTTTTGGCTCATGCTGTTTCCTCTCCTGGTTCTGTGCTCCCCCTACCTCTTCCCCCATCAGGCAAAATCTGATTCATCCCTGAAGATCCAGCTCAAATGATAGGAGCCATTCCGGTGTCCCTCCACAGGGGTAGAAGCCCTCTCCACCGTGCTCGTTGGACCCTGCATCACTCCAAACATGTAGGACATGGGATCACTCCATGGGTTTTCCCCTTTCCCACGCTAAGAATTCCTCACAGGCACGGACCGGGATATTAACTGTCCTTGAATTCTTAGCTGGGAACCTCACACACAGTCGAGGTCCACTGAAAACCTGCTGAGTTGAACTAAAGCAAGTGTTAAGGAGGCAGAGTGGACGGGGCAGGGAGCATCTGACAGTTTTCGTTCTAAAGAAAACGGGCGGAGGGGAGGATTGTGTGTGCAGGGAAGCTCACAAGCCCACTTCCGGAATCCACCTTCTGTCTGAAGACAGACTTCCGGGCACCGGGTTCACGCCCTTCTGTGCAGTCTGGAGAACCTCTTTGCTCTTCTCCCTGGTACAGCTCTGCCGCTGGTTTGTCTTCCTTACCCGCAGCTGCGCCAGTGGCCCTTGGTGGGGAACGGTGACTGTTCTGTGTCTTTCAGTACCTGGCCCCAGACTGAGCATTTGGGAGACCCTCAACAATTTGCTTTCTGGGGTTTGAAAGAATCTGAGCCTCTGGGCTTCAAATGTAGCTATCGGGCTTCTGATCTTTCGGAACGATTTTTCATGACGGTTGTGAGTTTGGGGGAAATTTGCCAAGAGAAGGCTTTGGAATTGTTTTCTTAAGAGTTTCTTAGGCATGGGATCCTTTCTCCACCCATCTCTTGGAACCAGGTAAGAGGGGGGAGGTGGGCGGGGTGGGGGTGGGAGAAGGCAAGAACACTTCAAGGTAGTCTTGACTTGTTCACGCGGTCAAGTTCAAGGAGAAGATTTTTCATATTCCTTTATTTCCTCTGCTGTGAAGCGTGTTGGAGTGTAAAAGTTGTTTCACAAAGTTACCATGGTTTTGAAGAAGGAACAGATATATGTAGAGTCACCCACACATCTACTCACACACCTGTGTACGTAGGTGTCGAGAGCACTGAAAGAATGAACTTGTGTATGGAGGAGGGGCTTCCTGAAATCCCCGGGGGGTCAGCACATTGTGTGTGTGTGTGTTGGGCTGTGGGGGGGTGTCGCTTAAAGGCAATTTCACTCCAATCTCCTCTAGCTTACAGCTGCAGGGAGCAATGGAGGAAAGAGACTTCCTCTAGATGGCGTTGATGGGATGATGGGGATGGTTTTGCTGCTGAAACAAAAGTTTAGGTTTGCATGAGCTGAAATGTCCCCTGTCCCCAGGGGGACCGCAGGCACCACGCTCCCTTGAGGGCCTCCTCCGAGGGGCAGATGTTGCAAGGGGGTGAGGACAGTGCAGAAGCGGGGCTTATCCAGGCCTTAGCACCGGGTTGCTTACAGCCATGATAATATATTGACTTTAAGCAGGAGCCTTGGAGAAACCAGTGGCAGCTAGGCAAGACAGGGCAGTTATATGGGAGAATGAGGGAAGGAGGCTAAGAGGAAGTGGCTCCCATTTTCTGTAAATGAGCTAAAGAAAAAGATGAGATAGACTATAATGGGAATTTCTTGAAGTTAGGGACCTAGCTTAATCCAATTTGTTAAAAATCTCTGGAACTTTTCTCAGCCTAATGAGGCTGGGCATGTGTCCTACTTGTTTCTAGAACATCCACCCCCTTCCCCCACCCCCCGCCGCTGTACACACTAGAGAGCTGTAGAAGGGCAGCATCTACTAGAGGAATGAAGGAGAGGGGGAAGGTGAGTGAGCCCTGTGGGGCCCAGGCTCTGCTTGGAGGCCAGCCAAGCCGCTCACCTGGCCCAGGCAGAGGGGAGGGGATTTTCAAGGGGGAGGGACAGTCCATAATCAGGAATAAATTACTGCGAGAGGCAGGGATAAGAGATAATCAGAGCACAGTTTAAAGAGTGGAGCCGCAGACCAGATCGTGAATGTTGGAGGGACCTGGGCGGGGCATCTTATCCACCCCCTTGGCTTCCAGACGTGGGGGCTGTGGGCAGAAGGGACCCACAAAGTCAGACAGCAAACAGGAAAAACCCGCATCCTCACCTGGGTTCCTCAAGGTTCCCACTTGTGCTCACTCATGGTGGACATCAGCCCCTGGCCTCAAGGCCTCTGTAACTCTGCATCCTTTACATCCCAGAGGAGCGACTGTGTGCATGGCCCATGGCTCTTCAAGTTGGAACCTGAGGCCAGCTCCTTGACCTTGTAAAACCAACCCAAAGAGAAGTGAGAAGACAGGAGCCAGCCAGGACCTGTACCAGCCACCAGGTGTCACTGATGTGCCTGCCTTAGAGCGGGGCGGGGGGGGGGGGGCGCGGAGTCCGTCTGTGCTTGTGGAACAGGCTTCTGGGAGATTTCGGGGGCTCCGCCCCTTCCAGAGCACTTTCTCATGAACTGCTTCCGGGCTTTGGACAGGATTGGGCCATCACACTGATTGAGAACAGATGGTGGGGTGGGGCTGGTGGCACTGTACCCTATGGACACCTCGGGGCCCAGGGCATCAGGCCGGCAAGAGGGCTTCGGGACCCATCTGTACCCAGAGGGGCCCCACCCCGGGGCTCGGACTCCCACCCCTCTCCCACTAGCTGATTCCAAGTTCCTGGAACTATTCTTCTCCTTGACTCCCTGCTCTTACTCTTGAGATGAAGGCCCAGCCAGCAGGGCGTGTGCCGAGGAGGGCCCGAGCTGGCCCTTGTAGGAACCTGACCCTCCACCCTCCTTCAGCCATTCCCTTGCACTTCCTTGCTGGAGAACACGGGCTGGTAAATAGCCAGCACAACGTTTGGTGCCAGCGAACAGGGCGGTGGAGCAGCAGTTCTGGAAGGCGGGGTCCATGGCTGAGGGGCCTGTCGGGGCCAGAGCTGCCCATGATGTTGGAGTCTCCAGCAGGACTTTCCAAACCTCACCTCTGGGCTGTTCTGACCACCTTCTGCTTGCTTCAGCCAGGACCAAGTTCCAGATGTTAGCCCATGGTCCGGACTTACCAGGGAGCGTCAGGGTAGAGGAGGAGAAGAGAAGAGGATGTCTTTAGGCACAGCTTTGTGCTTCTGGGGCCAGAAGTGCAGGTGTGCAGTGGGTGTCCTTGAGCTGGGTGAACCAAATCAAGCCCTTAGAAGTCTTGCTCTAAAAGCCTCAGGAGCAGCAAAGCACGTGGCTAGTCCCTGCCTCGGGAAGGTGGGAGAAGAAAGGCAAAGCTCGGAGTGAGAAAGGAGGATAGAGGACACGAATGGTGGGCACAGGCACCCAGGCCACCAGCATTCAAGTGCGGTCAGAGGCGATCCAGGGGGCAGAGTAAGGCCTAAATGACCACAGACTGCAGCAGACGGAAGCACATCATGAGGTCCAGTGGGATGGGTGGCTTCAGATGGTTCCCATCCAGCCGCAGGTAGCGGAGGTGTGGCACGTTCTCCAGATCCGAGGAGAAGTCATGGAAGGCAACTAGATTGTTGGGGCAAATCTGGGTCCCATTGATCTCTGTGGAGAAAGAAGGGAAAAGTCAGCAGGCATGTGGGTGGGGGGGGGGGGACAGACAAGGCTGGAGGCAAAGATGAGGAAGGAGAAGGGGGTGGGCCACTGAGGATAAGAACTGGAGTGCTCTTCTCTGGAATTGGCTGACATTGAGAATGTGTGACCAAGGGTGATTCAACCCTACCCGCCCCCAGGCTCACTTTACTTTAGAATCAATTAAGTCAGAACCAATCAACCATTGTTATTGGAAATTCACTCGGTGGAGTCATGGAGGAAGTCAGCAGTGAGCTGGACCTTCAGAGATGGGTGGGACCACAGCAGGTGGAGACACGGGGGATGGGGTTCCACTAGAGTGACCTCCCAATCTGAAGGAAGTTGTAGAGGCAGCGAAGGTCATGGCGGAATCCAGGAGTAGTAACTAGCACAGAGAGATATCCTAGGTAGATAAGCCAGACAGGTTAGCAGTGTGGTAGGCTTTCAAATGGAAAACAAGATTCCACTGTCTCCTTTGCCTCTGGTGAGGTGACGGCAGGTTTGTCATCTTCTGGATGAGTTTCTTATTCCCCCTAAATCTTGCCTCTTTCATCATCTGTAGGGTCAGCGTTGTTGTTAGTGATGCTCTTCTTCTTGGTCTCCTTCTTCCTCTCTTCATCTTTGGAGTAGCAGAAAATTAGTGGATTTTTTTTTTTTGCATGACCACTGTGACATTGGACTGTGACCTAACCACACTGACACTCAGTTCCCAAATCTGTGAAGTGCTGAGAGTGGTACCTGCCCGTCACTCCAGATGAGAGATGTTGGCAAAGGCATTGTGCAGACTGTCAAGGACAGGGCAGGAGGCAGCATGAAGTCACTGCTGAGAACATGGCTATCACACTGACCTAGGGCTGGGCTCCACCCTCTCTGTCTGTCCGTGACACTGGAGATAGGCTGGGCACAGAGGAGACAGGTGGAGGGAGTGTGATTTTTCTGACTTCAGCCTCAAAGGGCTGGATGTCCCCTAGCAGCCTGCCCTTCCACACCCCAAGAGAGACTACTGGCCATTCTGCCTGGATTTTCGGCCTAGCTTTTGGGGTAATGCCTTCCATCAGTTCACGACCTGCAGGATAAAATTAAACAGTTTCCCCTTTTCCTGAATTTGTTTATTGCAAGCTTAAAAAAAAGCCCTCCCCTACTTCCTGCAATTATCCCAGATGAGTGAATGAGCCTGTTCTCCCATGCATTTGTTTCAAGATTCTAGAAATTCAACAATCTCCCTCTCATTCTTTGGCTTGGAAACGAAGGATTCCTAATATTCTCTTAGGGATGCTGCCCTTTCCCCTACCCCCTTCAACCCTATTGCTGCTACATTCCTGGTGTGGATGGAGTCTGGTTTTGTTCAAGGACCAGATAATATTCTCTCTTGCTCTTAAAGCGTTCTGTCGATGCTCTCTGCTCAGAGCTGACATTGTTGATCGAAGCAAAACTGGGACTTCCAGCCTCTTCTTCTGGGCTGCAATTTTTACCCCAAGCCCAGGACCTATATAGATATAGCTTGGGCAAATTCTGCCTGAAATGTGTTATCTTATGTGATTAAATAGTCCAGCCTTCCAGCTAAATTCAGAAAGTGCCAGTGCACTGGCATGCTCTTCTGGCTGCCACATCTTTACCAGCTGCCTACCCCGAGTACATAGCTGCCTTGCTGTGCACATCTTTTTAAGATTCTTCAAAACCTAGGCTCAGGCTTCCTCTCCCAGCTGCCAGCTTGTACAAGGGACAGGCCCAGGACATTTCAGAATAGTGACATTCAGAACATGTCACTGTTTTGCTTTCACGAGAATGTTCAAGACCTCTTTCCATGTCTACCTTACCGGTAGATCTGGAGGGCAGAGAAGCTGGGGCTAGTGAGAAAGGACAGAGAGGAAGAGCTGTTACCCTCCAAACATGGTATTCTGGGTACTTGGTCCATATTAACCTATTAAATCTTCATATCAACTTTGTGACTGAAGGTATTATTCTCATTCTCATTTTACAGGTGAAAAAACTTCCCTGAGAGGTGAAATATCTGTTCAAGGTCACACAGACAATAAGTAGCAAGGTCAAGATTTGAAGTCCAGTGCCAAACTGGGTGCTTTTTTGCTCTACCCGCCCCCTCCCCCTCCCCCTAAGCTCCTAGAAAGGATTGAGGCAGTAAGAGACTCCACTTCCCTGGCTGAGGCCGTGGCCGTGGCTGTGGCTGTGGCCCTGCCCCGCCCCCACTCACTCTCTATGCTGTTGTTGTTGAGGTACAGGTGCTCCAGCTTGTTGTTGATGGCGGGTACGCTGCTGATCTTGTTGTGGGACAGGTGGAGCACGAGCAGGTTGGAGATGTTAAAGGAGTTCTTGGGGAGCCCCCGGTCTGACAGCCTGTTGTAGTTTAGGCGAATGAAGGCAAGGTTGGGGAAACCCTTGAAGTAGCCGTTCGGGATCGTCTCGATCCTATTGCTGTCCAGGTAGAGCTGGTGAATGGCCGTGGGCACCTTGGGGGGCATCTTCCTCAGGATGTTGTGGGCCAGGTTGAGCTGCATGAGGTTCTTGAGGCCCTGGAAGGTGTCGGGCTTGAAGACGCCGTCACTTAGCTTGTTGTGTTGGAGATCCAGGAGCAGCAGGCTGTCCAGCTTGCTGAAGACGCCGGGTGGGATTCTGGAGATCTGGTTCTGGCTCAGCCTCAACTGCTCTAGGTTCCGGGGCAGGGCCGAGGGCACCTCTTCGAGCTGATTCTTCTCCATGTAGAGGAATACCAGACTGGGCAGTTTCTCCAGAACCTTCTGGTCTATCTTGCGAATTCGGTTGTTATCCAGGTTGATCCACCTCAGGCCGGTGGCATTCTGGAAGGACTCCACTGGGAGCTCCGTTATGAAGTTGTTCTGCAGGTAGAGATAATGGATGCGGGGGGGGGATGACAGGGACCTTCCGGAGGTTGCGGCTGTCACAGTAGAGGGCAGACGGGAAATCCGGGGGGCAATAACATTCCCGGGGGCAGTCAGGGAAGATAGAGGGGGGGCCTGGTGGGAGAGGAGGGGGCAGGTCTGTAGGCTCCGATGGCTCATGGGGCTGAGGAAGGCTGGGTGTGGGCCTGGGTCTGGGTCTGGGCCTGGGCCTGGGTCTTGGTTGCCTTGTCAGCTGGCCTTGGGCCACCGAGGCCAAGATGAGGAGAAGTGGGAGAAGCCAGTAGAGGGATGACCTCATGGTCCAGGTGACGCACCTGCAGGGAGGAGACACAGGAAGTCATTAGCCTTCTGGACCTCTGGAATTAGAGGCCCTGTCTTGGCACAAGAGTTGGCCAGGATGGGCCCCAGGGGGGCCGTGGGAGAGACCAGTCAAAGCATCTCTTTGTCTGCCTGTACCCTGCAAGTAAGAAAATAACATGGATTTGAGAGTCAGGACCCCCGGCCCAAAGACCTAGCCTGCTCTGGTGAGGGTGAGCCATCCTGGCAGAAGGCACATTGGCTGTGAATCAGGAGCTCTGGGACTTGCTAGAGAAGACCGTTAGCCTCTCAAGTGGTTGGTCTCCCCACTTACAGCGTGAGCAAATCATCCCTGTTCCTAGAAGAGGGATGTTAGGAGACATGAGCCGTAGGGTCCTAAGCAGTCCATCTGGAAGGGTCCTTAGAGATCCCACAATTCAGTTGTTTTCAGACTGTGCCCCTAGTTCTGTGGAGTCCCCCGAGGGAGGGAGACCGAGTCGGTGGCCCTGGGACATCCCCAGCTTGCCCCTGTGCTAACCTGAGCTGCTCTGTATTTTTAAAGCTGCTGTGTAGAGAGGTTTGACCAAAGCATGTATTTGAAGGAAGAGCCGTGTTGCTAAAAAGGATTTGAAATCCAGCCTTCAAGCCCAGAGCCTATGATTTACAGAAATGGGGGGTCCTGGAGGGAAGAAGCAGCTTGCCCAGGTGAGGAAGCTCTTGAACAGCAAACCTGGGACAAAAGTCTGGGCAGGGGGTCTCCTGCCTTCCAGAGCAGGGCTTGTGGAGGTCCTGGAAAGAAAGGAAACTGCTGTAGACACGCTCTGTCTTGGGTCCGCCCCTGCTTGCTCCCCCCCCACCCCGGGCTCAGGGACCGCTGCCCTTCGCCAGCCAGAGACACACCAAGAATTTCTCCCCAGATGTGGAGGCTCCTGTGAAAATAAACAGGGCAAGGATCAAAAGCTGTGGGGAAATCACTTTCATTTCTTCTGACTCGGTCTCCCCGCCCCCATATCCACTGGAGCTGCTGGTGTTGAGACTGGATACGAAGAATTTCCTGCCGGCCCCTGTCACATAGAGGGATAGGTCACCAAGGGCTATTTTGGGGCTGTGCTCCCCAGGGGCTCTGATGAGCCTTCAGAGGGGATCACATGGGTTGAGTTGAATCAAGCTTGAAGAACATCGAGAGGACCAGGGCTGCCCACTGAGTGGCCGGTCCCCCAGCTACCTCCCCTGGCCGCCCTGCCCCCTCCCCCACCCTGGGGCCTTCAGTCCTCTCTGTTCCCACACTGCTTCCCCCGTCATCTTGCTGCCGCCTCAGGAGGTGGTGTCTGCCCCTCCCCTCCTGGAGGCCTGGTGGGGGGG
>RCUC01167332.1:0-53431 GCA_003697995.1 Taxidea taxus jeffersonii | reverse complement strand
TGGGCGCAAAATATAGAGCCACACTGCCTGGATTCAAATGCTCTGTACCTCCTTCAGCTCACCTAGAAAATAGGGATAACATTACCATCCCCGGAGGGTCAGTATAAGGGTTAAATCTGGTGATTCGTATCAAGTGCCTCGAACAGCACCTGGCGTGTGGAAGGCCATGTCTCCATGTTATCGTCAGCATCTTCAGGAGTTAAACTGACAGAACGAGGCAGAAGCCAATCCCCCTGTTTAGAACTGTGCCCACATTCTCCACCTCTCGTGGTCCTGTCCCCTCCTAGAAGACATGACGCACTATGGGACACCTCTCCCCAGGCTGTTCAAGGCAACCAGAGGCAAGCCCAAGACCAGGGTTAAGTCAGGGTTTCCCACTCAAGTATAATTGCCCAGTTTTCAGTATTTCCTAGGCTATGGCTCTGCAGATCTAACATTTTCTCTTGTTAGATAATCCCTGGGACTTCACAGACTCTATTTAGCAGAAGCCCTGACCTGACCGTTAACACACAGCAAGTTGGTTTGGTGGAGGTAGACCGATCGGAAAATTCTCAGCTCATATTCAACCAGGAAATAGAAGAACCATGAGCATTCCAGAAGAGCAGGCTGCCCGGTCCTGGATCCACCTGACGAAGGGTACAGCGAAGCCAAAACCCACCAAACACACTTTCTTATTCTGGACCCCACAGCTGTAGCTGTTGGTAAAGATGACCCATTCTCAGCCCTGGAAAAGAGTCTGCCCTGACTTTCAGTCCACAGTTGCTCCACAATGCTCACTCTCACACACTCCTGCCACTTTTCAGATTAAGAATCCTCATTCCAGAGGCCTCAGCAGACCCGTCACAGACTGCCAAACAAAGATGCCAAGTCCAGTAAACCAGTGGTAACTCTTTTAAAAATACCCGCTTTCAAATAATAACTTCCAAAGACAATCAGATCTAAATAACATCTTTGAAATTGATGGAATTATATTCATAGCTTGCAATGAAGGAGCGCTTTCTCTGCACCAGAAACCAAGGACTTTAACACAGATTAATTCATTCCACTGTCATTATCCCCATTTTACAATTACACAACATGACCCGAGGAAGTTAAGGCTTTGCCCAAGGCCACACATTTACTATTTGGAGGAGCTAACTAAAGTACTCTGTTTTAAAAATCTGACCAGCCCCCGAGAGGCAACTTACCACCTCCCTTTGCACTACTTATGGAGACCAAGGGCAAGTTGTTTTCTATGCAGTTAATACTATTTATTTAAATTACCAGTCCCAAACTAAACTCTTTAAAAAGTTGTGCATACTGTTAAGGAAAGACTACACTCTAACCCTTATTCCACAAACCACCTGAGGTTGTTAAGAAGTAAATGTTGCCACAGTTACATTTTACACCCTTGGTCTTCATCCCTTATGAAGAGATCAATCCACACACACCCTGGGGGAGGTAATACAAACAAGAGCCTAGAGGCCTGCATGCAGACTTCCTCCTTAAACTCCAAGCTACTTCACCCTTCTGAGGCTTCTTCCTTCAACTTTATTGAAAAGTGAGTGGTTTGTGGTCGTTCCTCTAAAAATTAACCAGAGCATTACCATATGATCCAGCAATCCCCTTCCTGGGTATACACTCAAAAGAAGCAAAAGCAGAGACTCCCACACATACTCTCTTACACGCCTATGTTCACAGCGGCAGTATTCATAATAGCCAAAGGTAGAAACTAAGTCTTCAATCAGTGGACGATGGATACACAAAACATGGTGTGTGTGTGTGCGCGCGCGCAGCACACACACACTCACCATAAAAATTATACACACCATGGAACATTATTCAGCCTTAAAAAGGAAGTTCTGATACATGCTACAATTTGGATGCACCTTGAGGATATTCCAGTAGGTGACATAAGCCAATTACAAAAGGACAGAAATCACAGATTCCACCGCCCTGCGATATCTAGAGTAATCACAATGATGAGGAAAGAGGAAGGGTGGGTGCCAGGGGCTGGGAGGAAGGGAAATGGGCATTAAGTGCTTCATGAGTACAAAGTTGCTGTCTGACAAGAGAAAAAGCTCTGGAAATGAACTGTGGTTATGACAGCATAATACTTTGAATGTACCCAATGCCTGAGAAGTGGATCCTTAAAAATGTTTAAAATGATAAATTTCATGTTGTGTATTTTACAACAAACATGCATACGTACAGAGCGAGGGGTTTTTACTCTGTGGATTTCAAGACTTAGATGCCCATTGGAATCTCCTACAACGTTTTAAAACTATCTATTCATCACCCATCTCAGGAGGTTGAACCCGGGGGCCTCCTGATGTGGTGTGCTGGGAGGAAACCACATCACTCATAAGACATTCAGGCCAGGAAGTGGGCCTGGGCTCCTCGGGGCACTCGGTGTCCTTGAACTGATAGGGAGGCAGCAATGGCCATTCAGGCTGGGGAAGACCAGGGTGTGGGGTGGGACTGAAACAACATGAGAAACTTGCCTGGACCATGGATCCAAATAGTCAGTTATAAAGTACACCCGAAGGGACGCCTGGGTGGCTCAGTTGGTTAAGCGGCTGCCTTTGGCTCAGGTCATGATCCCAGCGTCCTGGAATCGAGTCCCGCATCGGGCTCCTTGCTCGGCAGGGAGCCTGCTTCCTCCTCTCTCTGCCTGCCATTCTGTCTGCCTGTGCTCACTCTTTCTGACAAATAAATAAATAAAATCTTAAAAAAAATAATAATAAAGTATACCTGAAGAAAATCCTAGTGCTGACTTTCAGACCAGACAGCAGACTTGAACCCATGGTCCTGGTGATACTGCTGGGGAGGAGAAGGTCCTCGTTGGCCTATAAGATGGGAGTTGAGCATTTAGTGGTGAGCGGCCAGTGGCTGCAGATAGAGTGGTATGGGGGGAGGTTAGCAGTTGGGGAAGCTAAGTGAAAGGAATGAGTGTTCACTATATTGTGCTCTGAGGCTTTGGGGACTCAAATTTTTTATTTAAAAAACAGAAAAATACAATAAAATAAAGACATCTATGTTAGAGTTCTATACCAAAACAAATAAATGGAGTATCTGGGGGATGGGATCCAGGGACTCAACATTTTCATTGTAATACTAGGCAGCCATGTTGCCAACCATGAATTACTTATATTAGTCCTAAACCAAGATGTGCTATTAACCTAGCAAGCTGGCCCACTACTGGCACCCAGCAGCCCTGAGAATTTTTCTCAAGCTCTGAATGACCCCAGCTGCCCTGCCTTCCACCCTCCCTTTACTTAAAAATAAATCACAACATCTCAACTTTGGAAAGAAAGAAATTTTTTTTTAATTATTATTTTTTATTATGTTGTGGTAGTCACCATACAGTATGTCATCAGTTTTTCATGTAGTGTTCCATGATTCATTGTTTACGTATAACACTCAGTGCTCCATGCAATCCATACCCTTCTTAATATCCATCACCGGGTAAACGCCCCCCCAACACACCCCACCCCCATCCCCTTGAAAACCCTTGGTTTGTTTCTTGGAGTCCACAGTCTCTCATGATTCATCTCCCCCTCCAATCCCACCCCCCTTCATTTTTCCTTTCCTTCTCCTAATGTCCTCCACGCTATTCCTTATGTTCCATAAGTGAAACCATAAGATAATTGACTTTCTCTGCTTGACTTATTTCACTCAGCATAATCTTCTCCAATTCCATCCATGTTGATGCAAAAGCTGGGTATTCATCCTTTCTGATGGCTGAGTAATATTCCATTGTATATATGGACCACATCTTCTTTATCCACTTGTCTGTTGAAGGGCATCTTGGCTCTTTCCACAGTTTGGTGATTGTGGTCATTGCTGCTATGAACATTGGGGTGCATACAGCCCTTTTTTTCACTGCCTCTGTATCTTTGGGGTAAATACCCAGTTGTGCAATTGCCAGGTCATAGGGTAGCTCTATTTTTATTTTTTGAGGAATCTCCACACTATTTTCCAAAGTGACTGCACCAACTTGCATTCCCACCAACAGTGTAAGAGGGTTGTTTGTTTTTATGTAAGCCCCACACCCAGCCTGGAGCCCAACATAGGGCTTGAACTCATGACCATGTAATCGAGACCTGAGCTGAGACCAAGAGTCAGATGCTTACCTGTTTGAGCCACCTAGGCACCCTAGGAAGAAAGGAGTTCTATCACCAGATTGAGAGACAGAGCTGCCTTCCCTAGTTTCATCCCCCATTGCTCAACATACAGGTTTCCCCTCTCCCATAGTTTACCTTTATGAAACACTCACTTATAGCACAGGTCTCAAAGACATTACTTTTGACAAGTTTTTTCAAGTTTAAAGTTTAAAGATCCTACTATTCACTTGTATATGCATTATTTACACTTCCTGTTAAAAGAAATGTTCAGATGGACAAGGAAAGATCTGGCCAAAGATCTTGTCTTAGGATTTAGAAACTTTACATCTCACAGATAACATTACCACATGTCATAACTTTGCCTTCCAAACTAGAGGAAGAAGCAAATCTTATTTCAAATATGGCTTCAAAGACAGCATATGTCACAAAACTCAAGTGGCACTGCCTTTGAGGCAGATCGATGAGTCAGTGATCAACACTAACTTGAATAGGACTACTCCAAAATGTTACTCAAGTACATGGCAAAATTACTCTCAGACACTATCCCACATACACACACTTGAATCATTTTCAGCGCAACTTCCCATACCTTGTATCCCTTTTGAGGTAAAGGTGAACTCATTTTTCAAATACACACAGGAGCCCAGGAAAGTGATATGCAATGTCTCAAAGCAATTGACACCTTACCCTAAACTCTCAGATGCTAGATGCTGCCCTTGACCTCATGGTGCCTTGTATTTCGCATGGTTCACAGGGTGACAATCCTTCCACCACAGCTACCTGGGTTGTCTAAGATACTGCAGGGGACAATGGCAGGTTCCAATAGGCCAGGAAGGTGCTAGACTCCTGTGTACGGTGATCTGTGTACTGTTCACAATTATTTTCCTCCCAGTTTGAGTGACTAAGGCAGTAAATGCAATCTCCAATTAAAGGACATGCCAAGACTTCTTATTCTTTTCTAAGACTCAGATCACACTTGACCTCTGAAGGCAATTGGTCTGCAGACTGTGTAAATTCTATCGTATATACATGCTGAATATAAGAAACCTCTTGTTCAATGAAAGAAAAATAGTGGTCTACCTCTTTACAGGCTGGTGAGACTTCTTGTGAGTCAAGATACAAATCCCCTACTGTTATGTCGACCATCTTTCTTGTCACGGTGGACACTACATTGGGGGTCATTATTTTTGACAGATCAGGGTCCTTCACACTTTCCCTTCACACGCTTTAAAAACCTGAGGCGCCTGGCTGGCTCAATGGGAAGAGCATGTGACTCTTGATCTCAAGATCTTGAGTTTGAGCCCCACCTTGGGTGTGGAAGTTACTAAAACAAACAGAAAACCTTAAATAGCTACTGCCCAGCTAGGATGTTTTTCTTGTCCACATTGCTAAGTTCACCTCACTGATCTTTAGATTGTTCATCCAGCTTCTCATCATCTCTATCCCAACTCCAACAGCTTAACAACTACAAGTCCTGGATCTTCGAACACTTCACCCCTCAGTCTGTCTCTCCATATCTCTCTCTCTCTCTCTCTCTCTCTCTCTCTCTCTCACACACACACACACACACACACACCTGAAAATCAGATCCCTACTGAATCCCTCCATGACAATAGACCTGTCTTTCAGACTCTAATTTTCTCCACAAGAACTTTCTATCCTCATCAGGTAAGGATAACTATTATAACCTTCTTAAATATAAAAAACATGTTCATAAAAAATTTGAAGAGGAAAACTTTTTTTTTTTTTTAATTCACCCATTACCTCATTATCTAGATAGACCCACTACTGACATGACAGTTGACCTATGCGCCAGGTACTGGGGATACAGCAGTAACCAAAACACAGTCCTGACCCTCAAGGGTATTTTTTTGAATTTTGTCCATGTTTTTCCTTAGAGGACTCCATGTAGCACACTATTTTTCCAGGCTCATTTGTTTCAAAAGGTAATTCATGGTTAATCAATTCAAAATAGTATTCCCACCCTTGCCAGAGCCTACACTGAAGACGAATATATAAGCACAATCCTCCCAACTACTGGCGAATTCAAACAGACGACAGCAAACATTTTATCAAAGAACCAAGGAAGAAATCTGAAACTGTACCCAGAATTAGTGCCAAAGGAAAGGAAAGGACTGGTGTCACCCTAGTTCCCATGGACAGGTAACTATCTTTACATGTGGTTTTTAAATAAATCTCTGCTACAGAATGAAAGCTAAAGCATGTGTGTTTCAGATCTGTGATGACTCTGTCTCAGACACACTTATAAGGGTTCAATATGAGCAAAGCTCTGGGAAGCCGCCTTCCTGGATCTCATATGGGGGCAGCACAGTTTCAGGGGTGGCTGAAAGGAGAACTCCGAACCCGTGAGGCTGACTACACGACAAACATTTCCCAGCCCCCTCACCCTATTATGCCTGTGAAGCCTACTTGGTCATCCCAGGGCTCAGGCCATGGATGAGCAGGCGGCAGATGTAGCCAAATGCCATGCAGCAGTTACTGAAGCCTGGCCAGTTTAAATTCTCCCTTGCTGAGGCAGTAAGTACTGGGGGGTGGACAGAAAAGTTTTATAGGAAACGTGCTAGAATAAAATGCCCAGTAGAGAAGGACAACTGAATGAATGCATCATTTCCAAGTGCCAAGGTGAAATGCAGCCGAGATTCTCCATTTCTCCTGGCTCCAACACACAGCCCAGTTATTCTTATCCGTTGAGCTTCACTGGACCCATGAATTTAAGCTTCACTCACTTTCTAGAAGCAGTAAGGCCTGGGGCAGGTCTGACGAACCCAGTGCACTTCCTCGCCTCTCTTTGGAACCACCACAGCACAAGGTGGACCCTGCTCACCATACCCAACTCTACAAGGGGAACCAAGCATATAGACTAACACTTATTTCAAGTGGTTCCTGCCCATCTTGAGATCATTACGAACCCCATGGGCTTCCAAACCAGCAGCAGCCCCAATAGCAATCGACAATCCTGTAAGAGACCAGAGGATGCTTAGGAAGTCACAGCAGCAGTTCCTCACAGATGTGTGACTGACGACTCCACTATCATTCTAGGAGGACAGAAAAATGCCATACAGGAATTCAATCCCAGTCAAACTTCATTTGGAAACAACAAGGAAACACATTGGGATTTTTTTTGTTTTTACGTATACATTAACAAGGATAATTTGATCTTCACCCAAAGTAAGATTCAATTTCCAAATTGGATAACTAAAAAATTTTCCCTATGAGTATATGCTTTCAACATAGCATGGGTCCAGGATTTAAAAAAAAAAAATTTTTTTTTTTTAAAGTAAACTCCACCCTCAATGTGGGGCTCAAACTCACAACCCCAAGATGAAAGAGTTGCATGCTCTGTTGACAGAACCAGCTAGGCTCACCTGGGCCCAGGATTTTAAGTCTACTTTTTGCTCAGGAGAGAAAAGGGCAAAGAGCACGGGAGACAGGCATGGAGCAGGAGCGATGAGGGGGAACCACCACCACCATTGCCTTTGCCCCTCCAACTTTCAAGCATGGACTCTCCAGAGGCACATTTGAACATGTACATTTCCATGTATTACCTCACTTAACCGTCGGAGCATGAACCTTCCACTTGCAGTTCTCAAGTATGGAAACTAAGGCACAGAGAAATGCAAGTAACTTGCCTAGGTTTCATACAGTATGAAAACAAACCTAAACATTAAACATTTGCCTGGCACTTGAAATCTGCTCTGATTATCTTTAACAGATAACAGAAACTAGTTCCTCCTTTAGAGAAACACTACAGACACTTTAAGCAAAACTTGTAATAATAGCAAATATTTATCGAACACTTTCTCAGTGCCAGGATACCAACCTACACCAGCTAGATAATGAACATAAACATCACTTGACTGAAATATACGTTGCTTCCATCACTGGCAAATTAAGTCTTAAATGGAGATGACTAAGGAAATGTATTAACATTACTTAAGATTAAATTCATATCTGTAAACAACAACAACAAAAAAAAATGAGAATAAAAAAAATTATCAGGAGCTAATTGACCTTAATATTTAAAAATTATATAAAAAGGTCCTCTTTCAGAAATTTGATAGTAATGGATACAGGAGAACAATTAAAAGTCATCCTAGGGGGCACCTGGGTGGCTTAGTCAGCTGAACATCCAACTCTGATCATGATCTCAGGGTTTTGAGATTGACCCCCATGTGAGGCTCTGCACTCCCTGGGGAGTCTGCTTGAGATTCTCTCCCTCTCTCCCCATCCCTCCCCACAACCTCAAATAATTTTTTTTTTTCCTTTAAGCTTTTTTATTTAAACATATAATGTAACCCCACCACCCTCTCCCCACCCCCCCCCCCCCCCACCCCTCTCAGTTTGTTTTATGACATTAAGAGTCTCTTTTGGTTTGTCTCCCTCCCGATCCCATCTTGTTTCATTTTTTCTTTTCCTACCACCTTAACTCGAATAAAATCTTAAAAAAAAAGTCATCTTTGGGAATCCCAAGCAAAAAATTCAATCAAATCATAGGAATGTCCTCCATAATCAGTAGCAAAACAAACAGATTTGTAGCTTCCCTGCAGTGTGGGTGTGACCTGAGTCCAGCAGTATTTCTCCCAGCACATACAACTAAACGTGAATAAGTAAGTGCATTAAAAATACTTCAAGTTGTTCCGTAGATAAAGATGGAGGACCAGGACATCCTTTACCCCTTCCTGTCCAGGCCCCATGCCAGCTTTAGAGTTCAGACCTGCCAACCTGGTGCCTCCCTTTTACACAGAAAGTTTTCCCAGTAGCTCCTAAGAGTACTTCCTCCACCTAGAAATCCTTGGGAAGTAGGCCTCCATCCCTCCTCCATGGAGATTTTGGACTTTATCTTCTGCATCCCATTTGTTTCCCAGAACAGAAAAAAGCAACCTTAAAGACAGACAAAAATAAATCCCATAAAATAAACACAAACTTGTACAGAAATCAGTGCCCAGGCTTGTATGAGGTGCCAGGTGTGTGCTCAAATCAAACACACAAGGAGTAAGTTAAATAAAGCCTTCAGTATTGTAGCCCTGTGTTTACACTTTTCTGACAAAAACCTGAAAGCATTGTGAGGAGGGGGACTGTGCATGAGGAACATCTTTTCACTTCTGCCCTTCAGCAGGGCAGCAGAATCCCCCACAAGACTCCCTGACATGTGGTGGGCCGCACCCCTAGGTGCTGATTCAGAAGGCCTGGGGGGGTGGGGGTTGCCCAGAAATTCACTTTTTTATCAAGTTCTCAGGTGAAGTTCTGCTACTGCTGCTCCTCCAGAAAGTGCTTCCTGAAAACCACTGCTCCAGCCGGGGCACCAGCTGTCAGATCTGTGTAGGCACACTTGGTGTAATCCATGATTCCAAAACTAAAGGGGAGTCCGCTGAGAGCCTCATTACATCGAGATGATGAATGGGAAATGTGGTATCAGCCATCTTCCCACAAAATGGAGATGCAGGTCCTTGGAGGGCACTAAATCTCTAGTCAAATTTTAGAAGCAAAAATTGCCCCAAGTAATAGGATGAAAAAAAGAGGTGACAGAAACTCTACTGCCCAATAATTTACTTGTCAAGATTCCTGTCCTGCTCTAACTGTACCTTTCCTCCTCACCTGTTCTCAGAGAATGCGCCTTCTGGGATGGTTTAGAGTTAGTCATCTGTCTCCCTGGCTGGAGCTGACGAGTGCCCGGTAGGCGCCATGCCTATCTGTCTCTGTATTCGTTGATCACCTTCAGTACCATAAGCATCAGCATCATTTGGTGATGTCTCTCCTACCCTGGATAAAACTCTGACCAACCTGCCCATCCAGAGGAATCCTCAACCCCAGAAGCATGGTGAAGGGACCTCTGAGCAGCAGAGGGGATGGACCCCAAATGCCCCCAGCACACACCTCACCTGCCGGCCTGGAGTTTCCAGCACCAGGCACTCCAGTCACACTTAACCTTCCCTCCATTTCCCACTTCACTGGGCCTCTCACCAATCAAAATCTAATGAAGAGTTTAAAGAAGGTGGAGAGCGTTTCAAAGAAAATGATACTTCAGTAAGAGACTGAGCCGAGCTACTTTCCTCAAGACAGCTCTAACTGCCCTTTGTAGTCTACAAAGAAATGATTCTGGGATATCTAGGAAATCCCCTTCTAGCTACACCAGTGTGCCCCAGCAACTATCCCCAACCACCTAAGCTTCCAGCCCGCACACACTATCCATACCACTAATACACACAAACGCCTTGCACTTTTTTCTCCCACCTTCCTCAAGTTCTTGTTTAAGTTCACAGTCCGTGAAGCCTTCCTATTGCCCCATCCAAATCTATCACTCTCGTGTCTTCTCTTCCACAGAACTAGGAAGTGAACTCAGAGGCATAAGCATTATTCTGTATCTCCCTGTTTCTCTTACAGTTGTGACCATGGTCCTTTTTCTTTCACCCATCATCTGTTGTACAGATTAAGTGCTCAATTAACTGAAATCTCCACAGTTCATTCAGCAATGTGTGCCAGGAACCACAGCAGCCACCATTACAGGAGTATAAAACACCCCCTTTCAAGGTCCAGGAAAAAGTCCCAAGGCCACACAGGCCGTCAGTGCTGGCAGTAAGGGTTCAAACCTACGTCTACTTAACTACAAAGCTTTTGCCATTTCACTGACACCATGCTGCCCTTAGAGGAAGAAAAACAAAGAGAACATTAAGTGAAAAAAAGTCTTGGCTTGCTTGTTGGTCCCCTCACTGCAAGCTTCTGCCTGATTTCTCATCAACCCCCGATTTTAAGGCATGGCCAGTATACGTAATCAAGTGTGTTTTACAAATTATCCCACTTGGAATCGCTGGAGCATACCACTGTATTATGGCAAAACCTTTCTTTCATTTCGGTGCCTCACAGTGACTTGGGATGTCTCCACACGCACAGAAAACCCTTTGATGAAGCCTGGATGTACTGTATAAAAGGCTCATGTATGCTTCCAGGCTTTTCTTGGGGGCAGGGAGGAAGCAAAATCCCGTTTAGACCACATGGAGCATCCACTGTTTAAAAGATCACACTATCCAAATAGCTACAGGTTTCTGGAGGTTGAGAAAATCGTGGCCAACACCTGAAACAAAAAAGAGGTGGAACCCCTCTGAGTAATTCAGGGAGACAAACTGACAACAGCCCGAGAGAGGAGCCTTCAGGTTCTGAAGGCTCCAGCTTTCAAGTTCCCACTGTCACCTGCCAGCTGTGTGACCTTGAGACATTATCATGGATTTCAGCTCCTTTGTGAAATAGGGAAACACGGGCCCTCTCCAAGGTAATAATGAGCAGATGGAAGTAAATGAAAAGCACGGACTCTTGCAAAGTTCCCTAACCTTAATACCCCAGGCTCAACAGCCCACCCTGCAGGACCACACCTGACTATCAGAAGACGAGGGAGTAGCCTTTGTTTCTCCTTCGGTTACCATGAAGACTTGGAGTGTTAGAGCAGTATGTATACTAGACTTTTAAGTAAAATGAACTGTTAAAACACTTGCATAGTGGGAATGTAAGAGGCAACAGCAAACCAATGGTTCCCTAGAGGAAAAGGGGGTCAGCTAACACCCTGAACACTAAATTCTAAAACACACTTGGTATTACCAAACTTAAACTCTGCCAAACAAGTCATTTTGGCTAACAATGTAGGTAATTAAAGTTAAAAGCGTACTAAAATAACACTTTAGCTGTTGACCTTGAAGATCCTTTTGAAAAACTCAACCCAAACAATAGCACACAAAGGAGTGACTTGACTTTCCAATGACAGCATCACACGGCAACACAGCAGACACCTTAAACCTTCTGCGCTCACATGACAACACCGATGTAATGGGGAAGTCTGATGCACTGAAGAGAGGAGGAGAAGAAAGAAAAGCTCAAAGCATAGGCAGAATAGCCCCCCCAAACCCCTCGCCGCTGCCGCCCAACACACAGGCACGCACACACACACACCCCTTCCATTAGGCCCAGGTTGCACTTTTTAAAACAATCAGTGAAACACTGACCACTACCAGCTTTACAATGTTTCTCAAGAGAGAAGTTTTGCTGAGGACAAATAACCACAGTTCTTGCCAAAAGCACAATGACTTACCTACCCACAGTAGGCACTTGAATGTTGACTGAATTATCAATTCTGAGTGAGATCATTTAAGTCTAATCACAAAGCCCCTATTTTGCTATCAATTGTATTCTTAACTCTCAAGTGACTGGAGGAAAACTTCTGACAGATCATGGTAGCAACGTGGTTTGAGCATTACTTTGGCTAATTCATCATAATTCATTACAATAGCATGAAAATTATCTGCAAATCATGCCTAAGCTTAAGCGTCATTTCAGTTTAGTTTGGGGGTACCTGGGTGACTCAGTGGGTTAAGCATCTGACTTTGGCTCAGGTCATGATTTCGGGATCCTGGGTTAGAGCCTAGCATCTGGCTCTGCCTCTCCCCTGCCTCTCCCTCCCTCTGCCTCTCCCCTGCTCATGCCCTCTCTTAAGTTAATAAACAAAATAGTTAAAAACAAATAAATTTGGTCTTGAGTGTAGAAGGATATTCTGGTTATGATAGCATATCATACGATATTCTGGTTAGGTCTAAATTCATAAAGCCGTTTCCACCTTTACCTTTTGCCACAGTCTTCCCTGCAGTACGGCGTGAGTGAGCAGCTACTTCAGCTTTGTTCTGTAGTAACGGGACTCAAAGTAATTTCAAAGGTTGCAGGAGAATGTGGCCAAAATGCAAAGTGCAGGAATTAAATAGAAAATGATCTATTTAATTTTAATTCAGTGCTCCAGTGTGCCAATCAGGAAGACTTCAGAGATCTCTCCTGTCAGAAATCTGAGAAAGGTGCCTTCACAGAGAACTCATCAAGCAATACCTCAAGTACTACTTACTATGGGATATTTGACAGACACTCAGCCTGGTGGAGAAGAGAGACACCGTGACAGCCCTGAGCTCAGTGAGTTTACTCTGTCCAACAATTACTGAATTAAATGATATTTCAAGGGGAGGAGAGATGGCAGAACAGAAGACCAGAACTAAAGCAAGTTTCACAGTTAATACCAACTCCTAAAAAGTCGTTTTCAAAGCCCAGTCTCTCAAATACCTTTCACTCAGAATACATGGTCCTAGAACTGAAACAATGGCCATGGATGGGACATGTATTGGGGCTTGACTTATTATTAAGTGTCAGGAATAAAGCCTGTTTGCTATAGTTCAAGGTCTCATGGAACCTGTACTTACCAAACCCACAGACAAGAGAAGCACAATTCTTTAATCAACATAGCAAGGACAGTGCCTTTTCCTTCCCCAGACTTCCTGTGAAAAGCTCACAGCATTGTCTGCAGTGAGGACATAGTGTTGATGGAGGCCTACCCCCCCACAAATCAATCCACTACAAGAAATTATGTATTCTGATACATCAGTCTCCTTTTGCACGAACAGTATGTTTACCTAACACTGGCTAACACTCAAGTGTGTTCAACTAGGTTCTTTTAAAATTAATTATGAGCCCAGTTGCAAATTTCAGAAATGTTCATTTTACGGACTTAACAGGCTACTTAATGAAAGCCTTAATATCTTAGGGTGACCATAAAGTGTGGAAACTATCAAACAGGTTTCTTTTACTCCATGACGGAAGCAGCTCCTGAGCTGGGGGAAAGCAGGTGGGAGTGATTCCAGTAAGGTTGCACAACACCCCATCACACCAGACTCATGAGAAAACCTGGACAACGCTTTCCAGAGAAAGTGGCCATGTGAAGTATCCTTTGTGGTTGTAGGATCTGAACCCCTTTGGTTGTTGCTTCTGGAGTATGCTAAGTCCACAAGTACATTCGATGGAAAAAATAAAAATCAAGCAAACATCACAGATCTCTCTGTCTCCACAGGTGACTCATGCCCTTTGTTCACGGCTACTTTGCACAAGCATATTGAACTAGTAAGAGATGACCCACCAACTACACCATGCATGAAAATGTGGTATGGAAAGCCCTTTCTTGGTGTGTCTGTGCCTCATTTCCAGACTTCGTGGTCATCTAATTTGACACAGAGAAGCTACCATTTGTGCTGGGAGCTTGTCACATCAATAAAAGCCTTTCACCAACCTGTGGTTGACACCACACACACTGAATGACCGCAACATGCCTCCTTGAATCCAAGGAGCTCTGCTGGCTCTGTGGTTTACTCAAGGGTCATCCAGGCTGCAAAGAACTGGGTCCCGATCAACTGTTCTGTGCATTTCACTACTGTACAGCGGCTGCGGCTGGCTCCCCGGGCTTCTTCCTCATTGCCTGACACCAAAAGGGTCACATGGCAAAACGAACTTCCTATCTCTGACAATCCATTTGCAGCCCAGCGCAGAGGAAGAACTTCCACAAGTTACTCCCCCTGTTTAATTGGGCAAGTCTCCGGCCCGCCCCACCGGCCGCCCCACCCTTCCAAACGCACGAAGCAACCCTGCGGCAGGTATCACCACCTTAACGCCAACCTGATTCCCCTGTCACAAGGCCAAGCCAGGGCAAAAGATTAACCAGTGGTCTTCGGCCACGGGTTCACGGACAGGGCCAACCGTGGAGACGGAGCGCCAATTTTTTGTTTGTTTTAAAGGAAATACTTCCTGGCACACGTTTAGCGAAGACTCTGAACTCTGTCCATGAAGCCACGTGGTTGGTGCTAATCTAGCTCCATCCACTCATGATCAGCCAGAGCAACCACTTTCCGAACCGCAGTCCCTGGCGGGGTAATCTACACCATCTCGGTCAAGTCACGCGGGCTCGGGCCGGATCCTGGGGAGCCCAACTCTGCGTCCTCTCCCGGTGGCAGTCCTGACAGGGTCGCAGGAACAGGAGGGAAGACTGGGGTTGGGCCTGGCGCTGCCCTGTGCAGCAGCACCAGTATGGGATTCACGTCAGTGGGGATGCAAACTGGCTCTTGCTGCTCGGGGGCATTTCGAGGGAGCGGGCAGGGAGCCGCCTTTGCCACTGGTGGAGTGCGTGGGCACAGCACTCGCGGCGCCCACCTGTAGCCAACAGCAAACAAACTTTCCTTCGGAGTCGGCACGATCCGGTCCCTTACGCCACCCCCCGGCCCCAGGCGGCAGCGGCCCGGAGCTCCAAGGGCTCCTCACCTGATACCCCTAAACCCCCAACCTGGCCTGGTCCAGAGCGCAACCCAGCGCCTCCCGCGCTCCCCAGGCGGGTTTTCCGGGAGAAGGACTGGGGTTACCAGCTGGGAAACAGGAATCTGTGGGAAGAACAGCAGGACGCTGCTCACTCCCTCCTGCAACTTCGGCTCTCAACTTTGCCAACGACACCGCCGCTGCCCTCCCTCTCCCTCCGCGGCGCGCACCAGGCTCCCTTGGCTTCTCCAACGCGGTCCCCGGGGAGGGGGCTCCCCAAGGCCGGCGGAAGCCGCACGGACCCTGCGTACTTACAGCCATAACGGGGTCTCTGCAGGGACGACAACTCCTCGTGGGGCATCCTGCGCGGCTCTGGGGGCCCGCCCGAGGCGCGCCCCCCGCGGCTCCGCTCGCTGGCCAGGCTCGCCGGCTCCGCGCCCCTCCGGGACGCTCGTGTCCGGCCTCTCGCTGCCCTCCCTCGGTCGCCCCGAGATGGGCGGCCCGCTCCCTCGCTGCTCCCCGGTCGGCGCTCGTTGCGGCCGCCGCGCGCTCAGCCCCGAGCAAAAGTGAACTCTCGTCCCTCGCTCTGTCCCGGCCGCCGCCGCGTCCCGGGCAGGTTTCCTTTCTCCTGCAGCCCGGCCCCGTTATTCTCCGCGGTGGGAGCGCGCGCCGCGTCGCAGCGACCCCTACCGCGAGCGGGGCGCAGCGCCCGGGCCGCCTGAGCCCGCCCCTTTACCCGCCAGGGCGGAGGAAGGGGCTGAGCGGGGCGCCGGGCCGGGATCCCCTGCAGCTGGGGCCCGCGCGCCGCTGGCCGCCTAGGGGCTGCGGCCGCCCCGCCTGAATTTTTACTTCTGGAGGGTTCTGAGGGTGGAAGTGAACCCACGCGGAGAAGAGCAAGCAAAACCGCAGAAAATACAGGCTGCGCCGGCCGCCCGGAGTGTTGCTCAGTTACAGAAGAACAAACAGCGCGGTTCTCTGCCCTCTGGGGAGATTGCGCGGTGCCTTTTTTTCCCTCTCTCTCTCTTTTTTTTCTTTCGAAAGTTGCTTCTGCGACTCTCTGTCTACACAATGCAGGGTTCGCCCTTCGTGACAAGAAACTGAGAGGGTGTGCATATGTGTTGGGAGAGCGAGATAAACACTACCCAAGGAAGCCCCGGAAACACAAAGCGCGAGTCGTCCTCCGCTCCCCTTCGGCGCGCTCCCCTCCCACGGCGTGCGGAACCGCTACCCGGCCCAGGTGGGGTCCACACCACAGAAACCTTTTCCGGCTAAGCTTGAAAGGAAATTAAGCTGCTTGCGGCTCTTTTAAAAGAGGGTTTTCTAATGCGGTCGCTTGGAGCTGTTCTTTTTTTTCTCTTGGTGCCCCAGAGTGATAACATCTGGAGGCACAGGGACTGTTCTCTACCTGTGCCCTCTCCTGTTTGTCAAATGTGGGAGGCGTGGATGACTACGTGCTGCCAAAATAACTGAGGTGGAGTTGTGAGATGATTTAATTGGAGAGAAAGTGCAGAGGACACTCCTTTGAAGTGTGCAAAGACACAGACCTCGGCCGGCTGTTTTCCGTCTCAGATGGGTGATGCAGTCCCTTGAAACTCAGATTCTTGGGCCCCACCCACAGAGTTGCCAGTTCAATTGGTGTGGGCTGGGGCCCATGAATTTGCATTTCTGACAAGCTGCGGGCTATGCTGACAGGGCAGATCTGCAGACAGTGCTTACAGTGGTTCTGGGAGAAAATAGGCACAAGGGATTTCATCTGGACTCAGGGAAATCTCACTCAGGCCAGCAAGAGGATTCTCTCCCACTCCTTTTTTTTTTTTTTTTTTTTTTTCCTTTTCTGGAAACATTAGATTCTCACCTGGCTGCAATGGAATGAATGTGGTTTTTCTTCCCTAAAGAGCAGGTGCCTCTAATTATAAGATCAATTCAAGGAGGAAAGAGACACATTTTAACTTACGGTACCCTGTTAAGTGTTCACCCAGACAGGAACATGTGCAAGGAGAATTATCTACACTTTGGAACATGCCGAGTTAGAGGATAATCTAAACTTGATTCCATCTCTGTGATTCCTTCTATTAACTATGAAGCTTTTACTTGCACCTATCAGTGTTCAGTGTGAGTGGAAGATTTAAGCCCCCCCCCCAAGTGTGTATTCTATCTCTTAAGAGATGAGGGGGAAGTCATAAACTTATAATGGCCAAGGAAGCTGAGAGAATTTGAAAGTGTGCCTTGAGGTGGGCCCTGAAGAGTGGGTCAGAGTTGGATGCACAATGTCTGCTCCAGGAAGACCCACAAGGACAAAGGCCAAGTGGTGGGGCATGAGGGTAGGTAAGGGGTGGGGAGCCTGGAACCTGGTATCAGATTATGGAGGACACTGAGGTCAGGCTAAGGGAACCGGATGTTATCACAGGGGCATTTGAAAGCCCTTAAAGTTTTGGGTGTGGGAGCTTCATGATGCAAGGGAGTTCAGGGAAAGTAAATCTTACAACAGGTTATGGGCTGGATTAGAGAAGGGGCCATGGCAGAGGTAGAAGAGAGGAGAGCTTCAGTGATGCCCACACCAGTAAATGATAAAGGGGCAATTTTAATACAAATTAACTTGGTGCCATCAACATTTACATGGCTATCACAGATTGTAATGAGTAAATATCTGTTAAGGACAGAAAGTGAAGGTTAAAGCATAAAGAGGTGCTCTGCAGGAAAGTAGTTCTAAGTTCACGTTCTAGCTGGTCAGTTCTTCTCTGAGGGCTCTGGGGTAGTTTCAAGCTCTGTCACAACTAATGTTTCATAGAGAACTTAACACTAAAAAGAAACATAAAAGCAAATGGTTCTTAAAAAAAAAAAAGCAAATGGTTCTGATTTTTTTTTTTTTTTTTTGTAGGTGCTGGAATTCATCTTTGGGATTTCAGTCTGCATTCACTGGGTAATGGTACTATCTCTCAGATCACTCCTCTGCAGAATCTCAGAAAACAAACTTAGTCGCAGAATTCTGGGCTATTTTTTTTCTCTTAGGGTTTGACACTGGCGAGGGAGTCAAATAAATACAAGGCAATGTGCCAGCATACTTTGCCATCTGATTGTGCTCACAAGAATATTAAAAACAAAAACTGAAGCCATCTAGAAAAAAAATCTTTTTTTAATAAAGGGAGAAGGGTTTTTCCTTTAATGTGAAACAAAAGATGACATTGAGAAATTAGACCTAGTGCAACAATTTAAAGCAACATCGCTTTTAAAAGATGGTTTTCTAAGACTTACTTTTGACAAACTGAAATGAGCGTGAAGGTGTTTGGAAAAAATGCAACTTTGTCTTTATAACTATAACAGATTAATTATATTAAGAACATCAAGCAGAATGAAAAAGTACATTTAAGTAAATGTCTTGGCTTGCAACTTTAACATTCTATTCACCTGTGAAATAATTTGGTGATTTTCCAATATCATACTATGGATCATTTTAACATTACCAGAACAGTGAACAATGTGCTTTCATAGCATCGCCCAAAGAAGTGAAGCATGAAGCAATGACAAGAAAGAAATGATTGAGAGCTTTTTCCAAGTCTTGGGAGCCCTTGAGTTGTTAAGATTTTCTAACTCATTCCCTGTCCTGGAAAAGAGAGAGGCTGAGCGGGAACTGCACTTCTTTGCAACGGAGACTTCTATAGCTAAAAAGGAAATTGTTACAGTCCAACATCAGATTAAAAAAAACTCAAAACAAATAAATGCAACCATCAGCGTTTCAGTTCTCAAAAACGAAAGAAGGGGGTCAAATAACTGTAGGATTGATGGCCTCTGAGCATGACTGTGAGGACAAGGCTGAGTAGCACAGAGAGGCTACGTGATTCCATGGCCATGTTAGAATAGTGCCTAAATTCCAGGCCTCCCGAGAGTCTCCATGCATTGCTTTTTGTACCTTACGTATTTTTGTTTATATACACATTCTTTTTCATTCAAGTCCTTTTTCACTCCACTAAAATCTGTATAATTTTGGACCACTTTCAACTATTCTGTTAGTGTTAAATCAGTAAGCAATCATGGCTTCTTCTCTTTAAAGTAAAAGTTCTAAACAAATCAAAGTTTGGAAAGACTGTCTAAACTTCAGTTTTAGCGAGTAAATAAAACCACACACAATTCCACTGTTATTTTCCCATTTCACAGTTCAAGAAAGTTAGAACTCCAGTGACTCAGAAGATGATTCCCAGGGTAGCCTGGCAGTGAGCAAGAGGAGAAAATAGATTGATTCGAGGTGACCCCTTTCCATGTCTATCCCTTTTACACGACATTCATTTTCTCAGCTGCCTTTATCATCTGACATTCCACACAGTGGATTATTTCTTCATTGTTTGTCCCAGAATGTGAGCTTCTTGACAGGTAGAACTTGATCTAATGTTCACTGCTGTGTGCCCAGGACTTGCAGCAATGCCTGGAATGTAGTGGTTGCTCAATTATTTTGATACAATCATGAATTCGCTACATACTTAGGTGTGCGGGGCAGTAGACTAGAAACAGTTGTTACTTTCAATCCTGTAGCAATTCTGAAGAAACTGAGACTTGGAGAGCCTCACAGGGGTAACTGGCAGCACTGGGTTTATCTGTGTCGAAACATTTTCCCCCAGCACAGAGAAGCCCATCTCCCATTCTTCAGACTAAGAAGTTGAACTGTAAATTTCAAGATGCTCACTTTCTAGTAAACGTGTTTCCTTTACCCAGGGGAGTGCTATAGCGCCTACAACAAATGCCCCCAAATTATCATCACGTATATGCCATCACAGAGAACTAGAGAGTTGGGGCCCAGTTTGTGTCCAGACACTGATTTTGATTATAATTTTACTGATAATCCCTTGCAATTACCTGTTAGTCCTATATGTATTAATTAGATAAGCTCTGAAAGGTGCTCAGCGAAATGATTTTTAGAAATCATTCATGCCTTCCCCCGACTGTAACTTCAAATATGTTTACTTTAATCTCAGATTGATCTACCTTTGGCAGTAGTTCTTGGTCCTAGCTTTAATTTTCTCTGACTCTTATACTCCCTTTCTGGAACACTGTGTCACAGTTGATTGATGAGAGGCAAAGAAACCTAGCTCACTTAGAAGAGCTTGGATATTTTGAAAGAAGCTTCACTCTTTAGCAGGGAATGAAAATTAAAACACCCACTAGGCTGACAAAAATTAACTTGTTTGGGGGCACCTGGGTGGCTCAGTGGGTTGAAGCCTCTGCCTTCAGCTCAGGTCATGACGCCAGGGTCCTGGAATCGAGCCCCACATGGGGCTCTCTGCTCAGCAGGGAGCCTGCTTCCCTTCCTCTCTCTCTGCCTGCCTCTCTGCCTACTTGTGATCTGTCTGTCAAATAAATAAATAAAATCTTAAAAAAAAAAAAAGAAAGAAAAAGAAGAAAAAAAAATTAACCTGTCTGACTAGTGTGGAATATTAGGAATACTCATACAGTGTTAAGAGGGCTGTCCTCTGAGCAATCATTTAGGGGAATGACTTGGCCATCTCTAGTTAAGGTAAAGATGTACAATTCCTCAAATTCAGTAATTCCACATCTACTAAGATCTTCTAAAGAAACTCCCACATTCAGGTAAATGTGTACAAGGTTATTCATTCCAGGAAAAACTGGAAACAGCCGAAATGACCCTAAGTGGCAGAATGGATAAATACACTGTAATATGTAAAAATATGATAGAATAAGAAAATAGTATGGGATGCCATTTGTGTGCAATTGTGAACAAACAAAATAATATCATATCATACATATTGGGACATTTGCATATAGCAAAAGTATAAAAACATGCACAGAAAGAACATACCAATTTCAGTATAGCAATAACCTCTGAGAAACAAGGGGAGGGAAAGGAAGCTGAGGTAGACGTGGAACATCAAATTCTATATCATTTCCTTTTAAAAAACAGAAGCAAATATGGCATTTGTTGTATACAAACAGTATACACGTAAGTATTTGGTACTTTATCCTCTATTTCTTTCTCTGTTTGGAACGCTTTTCAAAAATTTTTTTTAATTTATTTTTTTATTCATTTGACAGACAGCCATCACAAGTAGGCAGAGAGGCAGACAGAGAGAGAGGAGGAAGCAGGCTCCCTGCGAGCAGAGAGCCCGATGTGGGGCTCGATCCCAGGACCCCGAGATCATGATCTGGGCCAAAGGCAGCGGCCTAATCCACTGAGCCACCCAGGCGTCCCTCAAAATATTTTTTAAAAGAAACATGCATTCTGTTAACATAGTCAAAACACATATAATATCTTAGAATGTTGGTTTACCAGCTTTTAAAGTTCAGATTCACTTACTTTTCTTGATTGAAGCAAATCTACATTATTTCAAAACAAAACCTCATTGAGATATTGATAGGGACAATTTGAATATGCAAACATACACATCTTTCTAGCAAGGTGCTTATTATCTGGTGATGAGGTTATAGTTTCCACCCCAAAACTCAGCTGCTCCCTAAGGGGCTACTGAGACCCATTTCCTGATGACGGTTTTTCCTTTTGGAGATTGGGTAGTGATTCCTGGTCCCCCTGTTAAGGCTCAACAAGGGATAACTATTCACTTCACCAATAGGTGGAAGGTTGATCCTTCACTTGGTCTATTGTTTAAGTAGATACTGCCTCACTTTGTCACAAAGTACTGCCTAGGGGCGTCTGGGTGCCTCAGTCGTTAAGCTTCTGCCTTGGGCTCAGGGCGTGATCCCAGGGTCCTGGAATGGAGCCCCACATCACATTAGGCTCCAGCAGGAAGCCTGCTTCTCCCTCTCCCACTCCCCCGGCTTGTGTTCCCTCTCTCGCTCTCTCTCTGCCAAATAAATAAATAAAATCTTAAAAACAAAACAAAAACAAAAACAAAAGTACTGCTTAAACATTTTGATGGTGTCTCTTGGTTTTAAACCCTCTCCAATTTACTTTATTGTGCTTTGTGTTGGTAGCTAACCAGCTGCTAAACTCAGTCACTCAGCTTGCTGAGAGTTAACTTCACATCTGGATCTGGTCAGCCCGAGGCCAAGGGTAAAAGCCAATAGTGAACCAAGGAACACAACTGCAAGGAAGGCAGATACCGCCAGTGCCTGGCTTTTGCCACACTGTAAATACAACTGTCACGTCAAACTCGACAGATAAACAAATCAGAACCAACCAATTCTACCTCAACCTCCTCCACATCTACTAATGGATCTTTCCTCCGTTTCCCATACCCTCTTAATACAAACATTTTCAGTCACTTAGATTCAAAATCTCAATCTTTTTTGATTCCTCAAGAAACATTCCTCAGCATCTAGTTCTTCTCTGAGACTGGTGGTTCTTTCTGAGTATCTCTCGTGTCTGTGAATGTCTCTTCCTTCTCTCTCTTTTTTTAAAGACAGTTTTAAAAAGATTGTTTATTTATTTATGTGACAGGGAGAGAGAGCGCACAAGCAGAGGTGTGGCAGGCAGAGGGAGAGAGAGAGAAGCCTGCTCCCCATAGAGCAGGGAGCCCAATGTGGGCCCAGCTCTATCCCAGGACCCCAGGATCATGACCTGAGCTGAAGGCAGACACTTAACTGACTGAGCCACCCAGGCACCCCACTTCTTTCTTCTTTGCTGTCATCCTTACCACTGCCACTCAGGTTCAAGCTCTTACCTGGGCTTCTTTAAATTCCTATAGCACATATTTTTTAGAAATACTTTTTATTTTTAAATTTAATTGTTATTTCTTTATTTATGTGAGAGAGACAGAGTAAATGCGCTTGAGTGTGCAGTGGTGAGGGACAGAGGGAGAGGGAGACAGAATACTTCACAGACGCCACATACTTCAGATGCCACACCAAGAGCAGAGCCCGATGAGGGGCTCTTACCTCAAGACCCCAAGATTGCGACCTGAACCAAAAGCAAGAGTTGGCCACCCAATCAACTAAGCCACCCAGGTGTCCCAAATTGTTTTTAAATGAATTTAAATGGCTTTCACTTGGAGAGTGAATTCTACAATCTGTTGAGAGAACTGAGAACATTCCAGGAGGCAAAATTAAACAAAAATAGAAAAAAATTAGGAAATTTATCTTTTTCAAACTACAATGTTAATTCTCAGTATCGTTTAAAATGTAGTGGGTCAAGCTCTTCTAAGTCTGGAGTTTATATCTTATCAGAAAAGCCATTAATTAGAATAAACCTGAGGTTGAAAAAATACTTCGTGGAAATTGTATGAGTTGCTCTTTGAAAAAGAAAGCACTTAGCTCGAACTGCCATAGAAAGAATTCCTCCATTGGGTGGAGTCTTCTTCATTAGGCAACAAAAACTTCCATCAAAACTTTGAAAATCTGTCCCCAGTTCACATGCTTCCCTTCCAAGATCACCAGAGGGGTGCCTAGAATTCCAAACTTCCAAAGGGCCAGAAGACCTGAGCTCACTTTGACCTCATTTTTGAGTTTTGCACTAATTTCTTTGTAAACACGTTTACAAATAACTCTTAAATCTGAAATGATTTTTCCATTCTTCATTCTATTTTAGCATTAATTTTTTTTCCAGTTCTTCTATTTAAGCTAGTGCACCTCTGCAATAATGTAACTTTCAACAGAATTTAGCTAATGCTGGGTATCTTATCTATGTTAGGGTCTTGGTCAGTTTTATAGTTCTTGGTCTCAAAAATTAAGTTTCAGAATTTCACTCATGTTTATTTCCCCTGATTAAGTTGTTCAGTCCCTTAAAAAAAATCTCCAGGATCAGGGGCGCCTGGGTGACTCAGTTGGTTGAGCATTCCTCTCTTGCTTTTGGCTCAGGTCATGATCTCAGGATCATGAGATCCAGCCTGTGTGGAGCCCCAAGCTGAGCCCCGAATCAGGCTCTGGGCTCAGCAAGAATCTGCTTACCCTCTTCCTCTCCCTCTGTCCCCCTGCACCCTGCTAGCATGCTCTCTCTCTGTCTCTCTCTCTCTCTCTAAAGATGAATAAATAAATCTTGGGGCATCTGGGTGGCTCAGCTGGTTAAGCATCTGCCTGTATCAGGTCATGATCCTGAATCCAGGGATTGAGTCCCCTGTCAGGTTCCCTGCTCAGCAGGGAGTCTGCTTCTCCTTCTCCCTTTAACCCCACTGTGTTCTCTCTCTCAAATAAATAAATAAATAAAATCTTTTAAATCAATCAATCAATCTTTAAAAAAAATCCCCGGTATCTATTGTCCAAGGGCCACAAAGAGAAGAGGTCATACTTCCCCATGGATCCTCCTGCGCCTGTATAATCTTACATCAGACAGGCACTGATTCTTCTCCCATGATGCTTCTTCTGTCAGGCTTCATTGATAAAAAAAAGTCCTATTTTCTGACTTTTTTTCAAAAGGAAAAGGTAGGAGAAGAGGTAATATATAAAATGTAAAATTACTATTTCTGGGTAATTTTCATTTCTTCCTTAAAGAGTTCTTAGGTTTCCATGTCTTGGAACTCTTAACAAATCATCTGTTGTTATGGTTTAACTGCTTTCTAGTTCTGTCATTGCTTATAAACCCAGTGCCTTGCATATGGTAGAGACCTAGTACACATTCATCAAATCAACAAGTGATTAACTTCAATCTCAATTCTCTCCAAAATTAATTTCTTGGTACACCCTCAAATTGGGGTTCTGAGATCAGTTTCCTGCCTCTCCCTGACCTTTGATGCCGACAAGCCATGTCATGAAGGAGAAAATCAGTTACACCACTTATCTGGTGAATGAGCAGTGTTCAAGCAGAATCTGGTTGCACCAGAGAGCTAAACCTTGGTAGCTGACCTGCATGAAAAGTAACAAGTACCTGCATAGCAATATCTACCTGCCTAGAAAAGAACAGAACAGCAGCACAACAGAATTGCATATAACATTCGAATGAAATCCAGAAAGAGGGGTAACTGGCATTCCTGAGAAGGAAAAACCCCATGGAAAGTCATTTACGTGCTCTCAATGCAAGGTTGTTCCCACCAGCCAACCTGTTCAACTTCCAGAAAGAGGAAGCAAAATGAAGCAAGCGAGGGGATGATTTGTTTTGTGCAGGAGTCACCCATTGTGGACAGGACCGCGTGGCGAGCTTGACTCCAGCAAGGGAAAAACTCTGTAGAAGTAGCTAGTCATCTTGCAGAGGCCTCCAGCTCCAGGATCTACAACAAGCGACCAAAGTTCCATCAGCACATTCTAATCACTCCACTGTCCAGAAGCCAGGGCAAAAGAGAAGGGCCATGAAAAACATGAGCTATGTAAAGGAAGGTAGAAGAATGGCAGGTTATGTCTAAGAATAGAAAAAGAAAAGTCCTGGGACGCCTGGGTGGCTCAGTTGGTTAAGCAGGTGCCTTCGGCTCAGGTCACGATCCCAGTGTCCTGGGATAGAGTCCCACATCGGGCCCCTTGCTCAGCAGGGAGCCTGCTTCTCCCTCTGCCTCTGCCTGCCACTCTGCCTGTGCTCACTCCCTCTGTCAAATAAATAAATAAAATCTTTAAAAAAAAAAAAAAAGAAAAAGAAAAGTCCTATGGCTCATAGACAGCTTGAAGAGTACAGCATCAACAAAGACTACCCTGGTTCCCACTAACTAGCTTAGGAGAAGAGAGCTTCCATGGAATTCTCTGGGCCATGTGGTTCCTTACCGGTAGCTACCAAATGATTAAGCAAGGCTGTATGTATTAGGGAAGAATCTAGAGGGGATGATGAAAATGATCACCTGGGAGAGAGGAAGAAGCCAGGAGGGGCTTAAAGAGCATCAGTTGGCTTTTTGGCGCCGAGGCCTGAGAGCTGGGAACAGGGTGAAAGTGTGTCTTGGAGAAAGTATGTGAGAGAGGAGCCCCGGTGAGATGCAGGAAAGATGGTCGCGCCCTCTGCCCAGAGCTGGGATAGCTGGGGCTCAACCTGCCTTCTGTTCCATTCTCATCCTTGTGCATCATCTCTTTCAGCAGTTGCTGGACTTTTCTCTGGTTCAGTTCTTCTGCATATTCGACTATTTTTCTTTCTTTTAAAAAAATGTTATTTATTGTTTATTTATTTATGTATTTATTTATTTGAGAGAGATTGAGAGCATGCCCAAGAATAGGAGCAGAGGGAGAGGGAGAAACAGACCCCCCTCTAAGCAGGGAGCCCAATGCTGGGCTCAATTCCAGGACCCTGGGAACATGACCTGAGCTGAAGGCAGACACTTAACCAACTGAGCCACCCAGGTGCCCACGTGCCCTATTCTTACCCTAATTTTTTTTGCAAATCTGTCATTGCAAAAGGCCAGGTGGGTCCAAATAATGTAGGTAAAGTAATAAAGGTGGGATGGGAAAGTCATTCTATTACCCCCAGGTGATAATGTGATACTCTCAAAAACCTCATTTACATGTTGTTTTCACAAAAGGGTGGTTCAAAACTAAATAACTGAATGAAGAAGGCAATAGAAGGGGATTTTAGAAAAAAGAGTTCATTTTTATCACCTAAATACATTCCTATATTTACTAAAACTCATGTCCTTTTTCATGTTGAACTTCATTAAGGTAGCAAGGTGGTATTCAGAACAGAGAAATATGTCTTATTGTCCTAAAAGTTGCCTGTCCAGTCTTGCTGCTTTTAAAAGTTGCAGAGAATCACACTCTGTGAGTTCAAATACTTCCTTTTATGCTGAATAAATAAACTTGCTTCCAAGTCAGGATGAGCAGATAGTTCCAAACACTAAACACTTCATGGCATTCAGCGTGAAAGTCTTGAATGTGATTTCTAAAATGAGTGGTTAGAACATTCTGAACCTTTAAAAAAGGGGGGGGCACAAATTCATCATGTAGTTTTTGGTCCAACTGATATTTATGTGTACATAATATTCTCTATCTTTTTATGTTCATATACATATGCCTTGTTATGTCACTTAGTAAAATAACAAAACTTTTTATTCAGTGAGGTGTCACTGGGGCATCCAGAATTCAGCTAAGGCGTCAGGTAACCAGACCTGGGAGGAGGCAGGATGAAGCTTAGAGATTTCAAACATCGCCCATTTCACACTCTGGCTGGAGGGCAATCCTGAATTCCACAGAGGGGAGCACTCTGTGTAAAAGGTTGTGATGTACCCTTGGCCCTCAAAGGCCTTAGGCTTCTTCCACTCATTTTATGGAGGAGTAAACTGAGGCACAGGTGTCTGGAAGATGAGTAGCCATTCTTGGCTTTATGCTTTTTCTGCCTGACAGAAGTTTCTCTTAGTGAGCAAGAAGGGACTCAGATAGGCTAAGAACCTTGCCGAAGGTCATTCAGGGCTTTGATCCAAGTTCTAAATGTTGTTGGCTTGGAGATTCACCTGGAACATTCCTGACTAATGACTGGGAGGCAAAGGTCTCCTCTAGAATTAAGTGCTGCCTCTCCAGAGAAATTTTCCTGCCAAAGCTTTGCAATTTAGCTTTATTTTTTAACTAATTGCTATTATTATTATTATTTTATTTATTTATTTTTAGCTTGGAAGAGGAGAAAAAAAGACAAAAGAGAGAATTGAACTGGTTTTTTTTTTTCCCCAGGGTCAAGGCATGGATCTGAGGTGTAAAGAGGCTGATGATATGGCACTTGGCTCTTGGCTTAAATGGGTTTTATTGATCATGAAAGGCCTCCCGCCTGTTAAATCGTTTTCTGTTACACACGAGAGCTGGGAAGAACAGTGTCTCAGTGGCCCTCTGTATGGTCCTGCTCAGTCTCCTCCTTCACTCTTCCACTATTTCCTAGTAGCCAAAGGAGGCCCATGGATTTTATTGAGCTCATACTCTGCAGACCCATACATAGTTTGTAAATAATTAAATTAGTTGCCAACATATAAAAAAATAACTAGTTATGGTTTTTCCCTTCTCCTTAAAAAAAAGAAGGCCAAAGCTGTCTAGTGGGGGCCACATTCTCATGGAGCAGCAATGGCTGGGAGTGGTTGGTGACTGCTTCTTTCAGTGGGACACGGACCCCCATTCAGCAAGAACCCACGGGCCCTGCTACCCCCTGGGCTACGTGCCGGGCCTTGTCCTGCCTCACAATCTTTCTCCTCCCCCACTTTTATCGGCACAAATGTCTATTGAGAACCCGGTGCTGCAGCTTTTGCTGACCCACCTGTGCATTCAGACTTCCCCCTGCAGAGTTCCACCCGGTCTCTCAAAGCCCTGCAGTCTTCTAGCTGGCATCAACACGCTGGACGGTCTTACCTGCCGATCAGCGCACAGCTTAAATCTTATGCTCTGAAATGACGCTTGTTCATCCTCACAGGGTTTTCTGGACCTAGCAGAAAGAGTACAATGAGGTGAATTTTAAATCAGGTGACAGGCCAGGCGGAGAGAGACTTTTGTGCAGGAGATCTGGCTGTTGTGCCGGCCTCGGGCATGTGGGGGTTGGGGGTAGGGGTGCTACCCCTTCTTGAGAGCAGGACTCACCCAATATTTGAGATCTATGATTAGGTGGTAGGGTAGTGGAGGGGTTATACTCCTCCCCAGGGCCATATCAGGAAAGGAGAGAAGGGCTCCCCAGCCCCACATCCACCTCCTGCGGTCCCCTCCAAGGAACTTCAATCAGGGCCTCCTTCTGGGGCCAGGCCAGCCTTGACCAGAGATCAGCCAGTGAGGAGCCTGTCAGAATCACCTGTGATTCTGGCAGGGCACCAGGCCTCCTGGCAAACGACCAGGCACTGCTGAGGGAAATTCTCCCTTGCCCTGCAGGGATAGCTCCAAGGTCAAACAAGGCTGGAGGGCTGCCAAGGTGAGGACAGGCATGAGCTCCCGCAGCCCAGAGAGAAAGGAGGTTATTTAACTTACATTTTCCCCCACTGCCTTGTCCCCATCTTCATGGCTGGCCCTCTATAGTTTCTGTACTATGATCCCCAGCCCAGCAGCTGGTTTAGTTCCTACAGCTTTTCCTTCTCCTTCTCCAAACATCTAGCTTTAGGAAGTACTTAACAAGTCTTGTGTTTAAACAAGAACGCAGCTGGGGTCTGGGAACCCTAAGGAACAATAGACAGGGAGTAATGACCTTTCTCCTTGTCCCTCAGTCTTAGTTCACAGCCCAGAAGTTACTGTATGAAAAATCACACTGTAAGGGACTGCGAGAGAAGGAAGGAAAGGAAAGAGAGAGACAGACACAGCAAACACGGAGTTTGGAAATATGTTCTTTGAGCTAACATGTCCCCGGCAAACTTCTCTGATTTCCCTAGGTTGCAGGAACAGGAAATTTACAGAGCTGTGTGTCAGTTTATATCATAGATTATCGCTCTACATTCAGGGATTCACAGTCGGATTTAGATCCCGGGAAAAAACTGTGATAGGAAAACTGAGAGCATGCACCTCAATGCTTCAAAATAAAACTCATGACTTGTGTAAGTGTGACCATTTTGATTCTATGGAAATTACGGGGCATCAGAAATGATTGGCATGACGTCAGAGCATATTTATTGAGCGGCCAGTAAGTGCATGACTTCTGCTCTCCAGGAATTCATATGTAGTCTCCCTGGTTTCAGAAAGCATGGCTTTCAGAAAGGATTAATAAGAAAACAAATGTTAACCAAGCAGACACAACAGCATAGTAACAAGGACACGTCTTAGCAACAACCAGTGTTAAGAGTTTTTAGGACAAAGAGAAAGTAAGTTCCTTCAGGGAAGGTTTTGCTGAAGTTGGCTTTTGCAGTGTTTTACCGTCTGCACAATGTCAACCCAGTGTTTGGCCAGACAGGAACTGTGTCTTATTTCTAGCATCTAGAACATGTTGACACAGAATAAGTGTGTGTGCTCGTTGAATGAAATGAATGAATTCAGGGAAAGAAAGCAAATAGTCCCACTGTTTTCAGGCATTCCACTGAGGCACACTCCCCACTAGAAGTAGGGAATGATCAGAGTCACCAGCCCTCCCCGGAGCTGCCAAGCCCTCACTCTTGGTGAGGCTTCCTCCCGGGGGGCCAGACTGGAATAACAATTACACTACTTGCAGCTGTGTGACTGGGCAAGTCTGCCTGTCCCTTGAGCCACTGTGCCATCATCCGCCAAGCAATACCTATTTCACAGGATTGTGGGAATGTCAAAAAAGAAAACATGGAACAGCTCTTAGCAAAATGCTAAAAGGAATATAGTAAATGGACCCTGGTTTCATACAATTCAGTCTAATTTTCATGGAAGAAAATTGCCCACTTACCTGTCTTTTCTAACATTTTTTAAAAAACGGTTTTTTGTTTTAATCGGAAAGAAAAGGGCCAAATAAAGTTTGTTTATGGGTAAAGGGAAGTTTCTGGGGACACATCTAGCATGGATAGCCAAGAGAATCATTACAGAAGGACTTACAACCTCTCCCTGAGGGCTCCTGCTTCTCAGAGCAGGCCAAGGGCCACCGCTCCACACAGTGAGAGCGACAGCTGAGTCAGGGTAGACGGGGCCAGTTCTGTGGTGAATGTGGAGTGGCATTTCCCTGGCAGCTGGTCTGTAAGCCACAGTACCCTGCAAGCTGTGGCTCTCTCCCACCTTCTGCTTCGCTGGAAGCTGGCCATGCGGGTAGCTTGTTTTAGTGTATGAACTTAACAGTGGGAAGTTATTTAAGTGGACATGTTCGAAATGAGAACGTACAAAGTCCAGGTAGAGGAGAGTCTTAGGTCTCTCCTCTATGAACTGCCCCCTTAAACCACCGTCAAGCCAGTCTTCACTTTGAGTGATGGCCGTCTAAGTATCCACCATTTGCTGTTCCTGGAGGATAAGAATGACATCAGCGTATAAGGTTACTGTAAGGATTACCTGTGACAATGTATAGTAAACCCTTAGCATGGTGGATAGCACACTATGGGCACTCAAAGATTGTTTAGTGCTAAAAAGTGCTAATGGATCTTATAAAATCCCACAAGGTAATTGTATTAGTTTGGGGTTTTCCAGAGAAACAAAGCCAGTAGGATATATATATATACACACAAGGAAAGATTTATTTTAAGGAATTTGCTCATGAGAGGAAAGCTGGCAAGTCCAAACTTTGCAGGGTGTGCTGGCAGCATGGAGACTGAGGGAAGAGCTGATGTTGCAGGCTGCTTGTCTATCCATACCTTCAACCGATTGGATGAGGCCCTCCCACATCATAGAGGGCAATCTGCTTTACTTGAGGCCACCAATTTAAAAGTTAATGTCATCCAAAAACACTCCCACAGAAACATCCAGAATAATGTTTGACCAAATATCTGGTGCTGTGGCCTAGCCAAGTTCACACATAAAATTAACTATCACCAAAGACTTTACTAGCCCTCTTGTAAAGATAAGAAGCCTAAGGGTCTGAGAGGTTAGGACCATTACACCCAGGTAGTAATTTCAAAAGCTAGGACTCATGGGCCGGGGTAAGTGAGGGCCCAGCACAGTGCCTGGCTCACCACAGTCCCTCAGGGTTTGCTGAATGCATTATGTCTCCAGAGTCCCCGTTCTTATCCTGACACTGGATCCTCAAGAGATAGGACACAGGGAAAGATGATTTTTCTTGAGGAAGAGACAGGAGGGTAAAGAAGGAAATGGGAGGTTGTTTGGCAGATTTCAGGGAATGCTATCAAGTTGTGGAGTGAGATGAAGTGGAGGCGGGGACCTGAGCAGTGGCTTTTAGTAGGGTCATAGGGGAAAACATAGGAAGAGAGGCAAGGTGACAAGGACAGACCTGTGCCCTGAACTCAGGGCACTTGTTGGAGGCTGCTCCAGACCAGGTGGCCAGAGTCAGGCTCTGAGTAGGTGAAATGTGAGACCTCAAACAAAAAAGAGGCTGCCTAGAAGTGGAAGTATCCGAGGCAGCATCTGGGGAGAAGATGAAGGCCTCAAGTGGGCAGGAGATGGAAAGGCCCAGAGGGGACAGATTTTGGAGGCTGGGCAGCTTGGATTTCCTTCTAGAGGAGATGGGAAGCCACGGGGGAGTTTTCAGCCAGGAATGACATTATCTGGTCACCTTATTTGTCAGGGAGCTGAGAGGTCAGCCTTTTCAGATTTCATTGCTCACTAAAGATCTGGGTTTATAGTGGCTGCCCTTGAACCTGAGAACAGGCTCTTCATAAATAAATACTTGAAAAGTTACTCAATTTAAATTCTAAATATTAAAAGAGGAAGACTCTTCCCAACCCACTGTGACTTTCTTCTGCTTCCTGCTTCCCTCTGGCTTCTGAAGGCCCATGAGGGAGCGAAGGGCACAGAGCTTCTGGGATTCCTTCAGTCCTCAACTGCCCACCACTCCATGGGGTCGGGGCTGGGCACTGGGTGTAATAGTGGCCAAGAAGATTACTGATCCAGGACAAATGACAGAAGTGAAAAAGAAAGAAGTGGCTGGACCATCTGGGGAGGGAGCAACGTGAGGCTGAAATCAGCACTGTCAATTTAAAAACTTAAAAACCCCATAACTGGAGCCAACTCTGTGCCTAGGGAGTAGAGACAGCAAGCCGAATTGATTTCACTAATGCAATGCCAAGTAAGGCTGTAGAAAGCAAATTGGAGATAAATGTGCGTGAAGGAGAAACAGAGGCACCCCATTGATTAGAGTTCCCTGGGGACAGAATAGAGTCCTTCCTATCTGTAAAGAACCACTTGATTTAGCCCTTCAAACCCAGGATCACTGAAGGAAAAAAGACTCAACACCAAAATAAGAACATACAAGGGAACTATAACGTTCAACTTCAAAGGGGCTACATGTGGAGTTTCTCATTTCATAGAAAGCCCATGGGTTCCTGAGTCAAGAGAAGAGCTGAGTCTGAACTGCCTTTGGCTGTGATCCCAGTGAAGTACACAACGTATGCCAACTCCATTTCCCTTGTCTATAAATTCCCCTCTGCAGCTTGGGGACCTCCTGGTAGTGCGGTCAAAGTCTGGTGGGCCACTGAGCTCTGGGTTTAAGACGGAAGCATGGAGAAGCAGCCCTCCTGCTCGGCTTCACAAAGTGAGCTCTGGTAGAAGACCCAGACCTTTTGAGAGGAGGACAGTGGGCAGATTCCCAGGATGGGGGGTGCCTGGGGGAGAACCCACTTTATGAGGCTTCCTCAGTCAGCAGCTGCTGCCAGGAAGTAAGAAACCCCACTAAAAATAAACGAAATCCTGGCCCACAGAACTGGAGTCCTTCAGACACCAGATTGAGAGGATTTCCCTTTGAAACTTAACAAAATTTAGCTGAAGGCAGATTAAAAAAAAAAAAAAAAAGGTATTACCCCCAACAGGGGGATGGCGAGTATAAATTTAACCAAGATACATCCCACTTCCTTTCATGGGGCTGCATGAAATACCTTAATAAGAAATGCTCTAAAATTCTTATGAAGGGTGTAGAGGTGGGGGATCCTGGTAAACGGCCTTCCTGGACGCTTTGGAGGGCTCAGTCATCGAATTGAACCTGAAGTCAGAGCACAGGGGGAGACCGCCTGCAGAGGGCTCTGCCTTATGCTGTCTTCTTTGACCCTCACAGTAACTCCATGAACTCCATGATTTTTCTTCCCTCATTTCATGGAAGAGGAAACAAAAGCTGACAAGTGTCCAAAGTCAACTACTTAAATGTAAAGCCAGGACAAAAATTTGATTATACTTACTGCTCACTCTGTTCTTTCATCACACCAATGTCAAAAATACAGGTTCCTGGGGCACCTGGGTGGCTCAGTCAGTTAAATGTCTACCTTCAGCTCAGGTAGCAATCTCAGGGTCCTGGGATCAAGTCCCACATGTCAGGGGTTCCTGCTCAGCAGGGAGCCTGCTTCTCTCTCTCCCTCTACCTCTCCCCCTGCTGTGCATGCTCTCTCTCAAATAGATAAATAAAATCTTAAAAAAAAAAATACAGGTCCCATGGCCCTAAATCCCAGAAATTGATGGGGCCAGAAATTTTTTTTAAGTGCTGGGCCACTTGTAGAGTCCCTATACTAGACAGTACAGCATATTTATTAACTTTGATTTTTGCAAATTAACAGAAATGGGCAGCTAAAAAAAAAAGTTCTTGTCCTTTGTCCTTCATGTCCTTTGAAAGAGCATGAAACAGAAAGGCTGCTTCTGATGAGGAAGATCGCCTGGAGCACTCAGGTAAACACGGTGTTGGTCAGCACATATCCAGCAAAGACTGCTAATGTCATAAGCAGTGTGCTGGAGGCTGACCACTGTTCTGAGCAGTGTTCACACACACTTTGATTTAAGCCTCACAACTGCCCTTCCAGGTCAGACAATCTGCATTTCACAGATGAGTCCCCTGAAGCACAGAGTCACGTAGCCGAGGTCAACGATGTGTTCAAGGTTGTCCAATTAAATGAAAGAGCTAGGGACGCCTGGGTGGCTCAGTTGGTTAAGCGGCTGCCTTCGGCTCAGGTCATGATCCCAGCGTTCTGGGATCGAGTCCCACATCGGGCTCCTTGCTCGGCAGGGAGCTTGCTTCTCCCTCTGCCTCTGCCTGCCTCTCTGTCTGCCTGTGCTCGCTCCTGCGCTATCTGACAAATAAATAAATTTAAAAAAAAATCTTTAAAAAAAAATAAATAAATGAAAGAGCTAATTCACCAACTGGCTAAAGGACTCAGGAGGACCCAGGAAAATGATCAGCTGCCAGGAGGTGAGGGGCAGGGCAGGGCTCCTGGGTCCTGAGTGGAGAAAGACCTGAGGTACTTGCACACCTGTGGCTGCATCCTTCACTTCATCCCAGGAGCCAAGGCGGCCTCGCCCGTCTCATGTTCATCCTCCCACCACGCTCTACATGGTATGCCTTTTGGTTTCTTCCAGAGGCTTCACACCATTGACTCTGGGCCCCTTTCCTTTTTTGTCCTTAAACTTTTCTTCTACTGGGGGCTCTCTCAGTTTTCTGTGACTAAGATCTATCATGCTCTACCTTAAATAGTCTCTCCCCTCAGCAGCTCATGCCCTGTATCTCCTACAACAGATCTCATGCCTCACCAGCCCTGACCCCAAGCCTGTCTGTCTTTCCAGTGGTCACCACTTTGGTTAATGACATCGGCATCCATTTGGCTCCCTAGACTGGAAATCTAGGCATCATTCTTGATCCCTCCTTCTCTGTCCCTTTGTCTTCCAACTCACTGCTGAGTCTTGCAGATGGTACTCTGTAATCATTCCTCAAATTCCTCCACTTCTCTCCACTGTTACCACCTTCAGCATGGTGCTGTCTGGACTGCTCTCTGCTCTTCTAGTTTTTGCACCATCCCCTACCTCTCATTCATTAGTTTGCCACACAGCAGCTACTGTGACCTTTTCAAATACAAAGCTGGTCCTGCCACTGCCCTGCTTAAAATCCTACAGTGCCTCTGTATTACTCCTAAGTTAAAGTCTCAACTCCATATTATCAGACAGAGATCTTTGGTGATATGATCCTGCTCACCTGTGTGGACTCATTTCACCCTCTCCCTAGAAGCCTCTACCCTGCCACCACTCATTCCAGCCTATCCTCCCTCACCCTTCCAGAATTACTCTGGATCTCACCTGCCCAGGACGCCTCCTCTGATTTCTCTTACCTGCTAGACCCAATGCTTACACATGATCGATGTGTCCCATCACATCATAGTTGTTGCCTTGTCTATAATGCTAACTAATGCACAGCTCCTGCTCCTTGAGAACAGGGACTGTGTTGTAACTCCCTGTGCTAATTCTTCACTCCGTGTCTGGTACTCAGTGGAGGCTCAACAAACATAGGTTGAATGAATAAGTGACCTAGCAAGGCCATAGGGAGTGACCAGAAGCTGATAAGAAGGACTTCGGGACTCAGAGTACAAAATGCTCTCCTCCTTTAGAGGCCAGCCTGGGAGCAAACACGGACTAAAGAACCAAGAGTTGCTGAACATAGGTACTGTGCTAACCTCCGTGCTAGGTGTTTGCTGTTAATTATTTTCTCTTAACACTCGCAGTAATCTTAGAAGATAGATACTGGTTTTGTTCTCACTGAGCAGATGAGAAAACTGGGGCTCAGATACGTTAAATAACTCGCTGAAAGTCCCCCAGTGGTGATGCTAAGATTCCAACCCTTGTCTAGACACATAAGGCAACCCTCGTGTTACAATGTAGTTTCACGGTTTCCTCCCCCAGCCGCCTCCACCTGCAACTCACCTGGAATTTTTAGGGAGTGGCCTGTGCCTCCACGTGCAGAGCCAACCCAAGGAAATGCCTTGGAGGAAGGACAGATCGCCTTCCAGGGCCGGCCCCCTCATGATGGAAGCCTGGGTGCCTTTGTTCAGCATCTTCCTAAACTCAATTCTGTCATCTTGGAATCCGAGAGTTGGGAAGGATCTTTGAAATCATCTCATCCAGTTCCCTCATTTCACACATGGAGGGGTCAGTGGCTTGGCCACAGCCATGCAGTTTGTGGCAGAGGCAAGATGGAGTCATTGGGTCCCTGGCTCTCTTGCTGACCCGCCCATGCTTTGCCCTTCTGGTGCCTGATTTTGCTTATTCAAGTCTCTGAGGCAAACAGCCCTCTTAAAACTTCCAACTGCAGCTTGTTTTGTCAGAGAAAGAATTTCAACTTCCTGGACGGCCAGATGTCATGACAACAGTGGGCCTGAACCTGCTGGAACGAGGAAGTTCGGCAGAGCCAGGGAGCTCGGGTCATATGGGATCTTGATGGGGGAGACCCCAGGGAGGAGCACAGCTGGGGTGCGTTCCCAATAGGGCTTTCCTCTCTCAGATGCCAAGAGAAGGCCAGGGGCCTCACATAGTTCTGCTGGACACGTAACGGATATTCAGAACTGGAGAATATCTGTAGAACTGTTGGAATTGTAGGCCCTCAAACACCTACAATCCAGAGCAGAGAGATATGAGTACAGATATGAGACGGCATGAAAACAGGCCAAGGAGGGACACCTGGGTGGCTCAGTCAGTTAAGCAGCTGCCTTCAGCTCAGGTCATGATCCCAGCGTCTTGGGATCGAGTCCCACATCCAGCTCCTTGCTCTGCAGGGAGCCTGCTTCTCCCTCTGCCTGTCTGTGCTCTCTCAATCTCTCTCTCTGACAAATAAGTAAATAAAATCTTAAAAAAGCAAAAACAAAAACAAAACAAAACAAAAACAGGCCAAGGAGGGCACCAAGGATTTTGCCTTGGAGAGAAGGCAGGTTTCCTGGAGGAAGGGGCTCCAAGCTGGGCTTGAGGGGCACAGACTACATGGAGCACTGGGTGTTATACACAAACAATGAATCATGGAAACTACATTAATAACTAATGATGTACTATATGGTGATTAACATAACATATACATAACATAATAACATAATAACATAACATATTAACATAACATAACATAACATAATAAAAAAAGAAAATAGCAAGCCAAAAAAAAAAAAAAAAGAAGAAGAGGAAGGGCAAGGGAAGACTTTGAGGGTCTGGGAGGGATGAGTGTGTAAGGGAGAGCAGTGTTTCTCAAAGGGTCTTACGTGGGGGCGCCTGGGTGGCTCAGTGGGTTAAAGCCGCTGCCTTCGGCTTGGGTCATGATCCCAGGGTCGTGGGATCGAGCCCCACATCGGGCTCTCTGCTCTGCGGACAGCCTGCTTTCTCCTCTGTCTCTCTCTGCCTCTCTGCCTACTTGTGATCTCTGTCTATCAAATGAATTTAAAAAAAAAAAAAAAGGGTCTTATGTGAACCAGCAGCATGAGCATCCCCCGGAAAAGTCTGGAGGACCCTTCATTGGGCCCCACCCGGCCCTACTGAGTCAGCCCTGCTGGGGAAGGGCCCAGCAATCTGAACTTAGAGAGGCCTCCAGGGGTTCTGGCCCCCCATCATGTTAGGGCCCATCGAACCAGATTGTCCCTAAAAGGAAGTCCACTGCATTCTTGCTGCCGTGGAAGGGCTTTGGGACACCAGGGACAGGTGCACACCGTACACTTGCGTGCTTCTGTACTCAGGTTCCCTCCTTCAATGCCCCCTGGGCTCCAGTCCTTCTTGACTTTACTCAAGCATCAGAATCTGCACTTTGTACATTATGGGGACACCTCCCTCTCCTCTGTGAGGCACCAGAGGGCAGGACTTCCTGTGATGCTCAGTGCCGAGGAAGCCAATAATATGCCTACGGTGTCTCCAGAAGCCTTGCTATGCCTACCATGCCCCGTGAGGCTTCCTTCTTGGCCTTCTTGCCTTCTTAACATCCCTAATGACACAAATGTCACTCTCTTCCATGGACCTGTCCTGGCACCTTACTTGAAATTGACCCCCACCCCCACCTCTTGCTCCCTGCACTCCCTGTACCCGGGTCCAGCTTGGTTTCTCCCCATCACATTAACCGACATCTATCCTATGTCTCCCTTTTCAGTTGGTTTATTGTCATTCTTCCTCACCCCCAGTGGAAAGTGATGTTCAGGAAGCCTGAGGCTTGTGTTGTGTTTTCCCTGTTCTGCTCTTCATGCCAGGATAGAGTCCAGCACACGGGCTCCCACACCCGATGAATGAATGGTTTCTACCATGTCACTCTACATGTGTGGCTTCAGTTACAGTTGACTGAGCTGGGAATTGACCCCTAACCTGACTGCAGCATCCCACTGGTTGGCCAGTAGCCAAAGTGTGGCTGAGAACTTTGTTATGGTGACAGGCTGAACCCATCAGACTTCACTGTTGGGGAGTCTGCGAGGTATGGACAGGGAAAAAGACAGTAGGATGGTACTAAAGCGGGGCCACAGAAAATACAGCAGAAGCTTGAGGCAGAGAGGAGGGTGGTAGAGAGAATTAGTTAGCAGGGACAAATGGAGATAGGGAAAACCTCAGTCAACCCAATGGAGGAGAAACCTCAGTCTCAGAATTCCAGAGAACAACTGGGAACTGGGGTTGAGATATTTGAGGGGTCGTAGTATCCAGAATGATGTCCTGGGGGAGCCCCACAAAGCCCAGATCTTTGGCTGGGTCCTTCTTCCTTAGCTCTCTGCACATCTTAAAAACAGCTCCCCATTGGCTAACCCACCCAAGGGGTCTCTGGATCCTTCTGCGAAGGCACCTGACAATACCGGCTGGAGTACCAGCACACCTCTTGCCCTGGCAGGGGCTCCCAGCAACTGGTCCCTGCCAGCTCTCACTGCTGGAGGGAAGGCACCTGCCCTGGGCGAAACTGCCAAGGGTGGAGCTGGGGCAGAAGTCCTCATCCTCTCCAGGCAGCGATGCTCGGCGGAGGCTGTCCTTTTAAAGCCTAAGGATCCTGTTGGGCAACCTGGGCACTTCCACTTTAAATGCGTCCTTCCCCTTTATGACTGTGCAGGGAGAAGGTCAGAGGGAGGCCTTGTTACTAAGCCAAGTCGGCAAACAGAATCCCATGTTTGATGTTCCAGGGTGGGCCTGCCGCAGCCACTCTGAGGCAAGGCTGGGGGTGAGGCGGGATCAGAGTGTTTGTGGCGTGCAGGTTGGGGAACGTCACCTCTGCCCTCTACTTGTTGCTTGCTTGATTCACCACAGGGCCCGGCCCCTCCCTGCTTGACTGCCAGCCCTTTCCTCTCCGAGTCACTTCTCAAGGATGTACCTGGAAATTGTCCCATCAGTACAGATATAAGACCAATTTTTCTAAAGTTGCTAATGCAACTCTAAAATATTTTATTTCAATTCTGCTCAACATTGAGATTGTTGGGGTTCATACCTTTTTCTTTCTTCCAAAAAAAAAAAGATTGATTGATTGATTGATTGATTTAAGAGAGAGAGGGAGAGAGCATTACCTGGAGGGGCAGAGGGAGAAGGAGAGAGAATCTCCAGCAGACTCCCCCTTTGAACGTGGAGCCCAGCTCAGAGCTCAACCCCACAACCCTGAGGACATAATCCAAACCAAAACCAAGAGTCAGACACTCAACCAACTGTGCCACCCAGGCACGTCCATACCTTTTTCTTAACCGAAAAACATTCTGTTCAGATAGCATGGTAACAAAAGTTCATTCATTCATGAATATTTATTAAGTTCTATTAATATTTATTAAGTTCCATCAAGCTACATCAGATATTGAGGGAACAGCAGTGACAACAAAGAAACCCTTACGCACTGTTGGTGTGAATGCAACTGGGGGCAGCCACTATAGAAAACACTATAATGGGTCCTCAAAAAGTTAAAATTAGGGGCGCCTGGGTGGCTCAGCGGGTTAAAGCCTCTGCCCTTGGCTCAGGTCATGATCCCGGAGTCCTGGGATCGAGCCCCATATAGGGTTCTCTGCTCCGCTGGGAGCCTGCTTCCTCCTCTCTCTCTCTGCCTGCCTCTCTGCCTACTTGTGACCTCTGTCTGTCAAATAAATAAATAAAATCTTTAAAAAAAAAGTTAAAATTAGAACTACCCTATGATCTAGCAATTCTACTTCTCGGTATTTATCCAAAGAAAACAAAAACACCCCCATGTTTTCTGCATCAGTAGTGACAGCCAAGATATGGAAACAACCTAAGTGTCCACTGATTGGGTGAATGGATAAGACAATGTGGTACCTACACAATTGCACACACACACACACACACACACGGAATATTATCTGGCCATTTTGGAAATATTGCCATTTGTGACAACATAGATGAACTTGAGGGCATTATGCTAAGTGAAGCAAGTCAGAGAAAGATAAATGCTATATGATCCCACTAATATGTGGACTCTAAAACAAAACAAAAACAAACCCCAAAAACCCCTGAGCTCCTAGATAGAACACATTGGTGCTTGTTGGGGTGGGGGGTGGGGCAAAGAGATGAAGAAGGTCAAAAGGCACAAACTTCCAGTTATAAAACAGTAAGTCAGGGTCACCTGGGAGGCTCAGTGGGTTAAGCCTCTGCTTTCGGCTCAGGTCATGATCTCAGGGTCCTGCATCGGGCTCTCTGCTCAGCAGAGAACCTGCTTCCTTCTCTCTCTCTCTCTGCCAACTTGTGATCTCTCTCTCTGTCAAATAAATAAATAGGGGCACCTGGGTGGCTCAGTGGGCTAAAGCCTCTGCCTTCGGCTCGGGTCATGATCCCAGGGTTCTGGGATCGGGCCTCACATCGGGCTGTCTGCTTAGTGGGGAAGCCTGCTTCCTCCTCTCTCTCTGCCTGCCTCTCTGCCTACTTGTGATCTCTGTCTGTCAAATAAATAAAACCTTTAAAAATAAATAAATAAATAAATAAAATCTTAAAACAGTGAGTCACGAGGATGTAATGTACAGACGGTAACTAGACTGTACAGCATATTTGAAAGTCGCCAAGAGAGAAAATCATGAAAATTCTCATCACAAGGAAAAACGTTTTGTTATTATGTGGGGTGACAGATGTTAACTAGATGTATTATGGTGATCATTTTGCACTATATACAAATAACAAGTCAGTATGTTGTATACCTGAAACTTATAGGTTACATGTCAATTATACCTCAGAAAATAATAAATCATAAACATTGCTACAGAAGTTTTTAAGCACTGGCTTATTTTTATGTAAAGAGAAGGAAACATCATTTTCACTTACCCATAATGCAAAAGTGAGTGTCTCGTTGGAAATGGTGAAAAGTAACTTCATGCACTGATCTTTAATTAAATATAATTACCAAAATGGTCTTCAGCCTTCTTGGCAAACTCTTAGTTGCTTTAGGTAGCATTAGACTCAGCTGAAAATCACAGGGAATTCCATCATCATTAGGAAGTCAAGCTCCTTCTAGCTTCTTGCTCTGCCGTCCTCAATTTGGCTTCTGCGCCCTGGTCTGAAATGACTGCTTGAGATCCAGACATTATGCCCACATTCTAGGCAGCCTGATCTGTCTGGAGACTACACATGATACTTCTACTTACATGCCCCTGAGTAGAACTGAGACACATACCTCTTTCTGGCTATAAGGGAAGTTGGGAAATGTGGTACTTACTCTGTGGCCGTGTATTGAGCTAAAAACAAGTCATCTATTACTAAAGTAGAAGAAAACGGATACAGGGCCACTGGAAGTGGCAGTTAGTGTCCACAGGGTTTGGATTATACAAATATTCAGAAGGAAATGCTTTTTAAAATTATAATAATGATAATGACTTTCTTAAAAAGGTCAAGTGGCTACTCTAGGGCACAGCATTGCCACTGTCAAAATGGAGAATAATTTCCCGCAGGGAGGCAATACTCAGCCAGAGACAGAGAGGAATGGATTTTCAGAACAGAGTCAGGGCCCATGTCTAGCTGGCTTAGCACCAGTGGTCAGAAGGAACGCAGCCTCTCCTACCAGCACCAGCGGCTCAGGTCACCTGCTTCTTATCTCTTGGAATCCGGACAAATCATGAGTTTGGATGAGTTGAAACTCAAGCTTTGGGAAATTTAAAGGAGCCTATAGTGTTTAAAATCAAATGAACATATTAGGGTAATGAAACACATTTATGTACTCCAGAAGGTGGAGGGGCTAATCCCTACTCGATTTGCTGAGCACCAACCTCTCAGGGTGGGCTAGAGCTGTGTGTTTCCTGTAATAGAATTGAGTCCATGGAAAATGGAAGTGAGTGGGCACACAGTCCCTCCTTAGGTCTCCTGTCGGCTGCTCCCATGATATTCGATAAACTTCTATCTCTTTTGTCTTGCCTTGGGTGAATCCCTTCACAGCCCGTGCCACCGGCTCCCACCCAGTCGGGTCGCACCATGTTTGGTGGCCCTCATGGGGAGCCTCTGCCAGCCTGGGACTCTCCCAGGATTCTCCGGGAATTTCTTTGGACTTTCCCTCTGTGGACCGACTCCAGGACTCCTCCGAGAACTGTGACCTCTGGCTGAGGTTACTCCACAGAGAGGATCCGAAGTTCCAGAGGGAACCAGCCAAACCACCCCTGCCTGAAAGGATGAGGGCCCTTCCCTCCCTCCCCTTTCTATTTTCCGACCTTAACCCTAGTAGTCCTCAGACACTTCAGTGTGATCTGAAGTTCTGGGAGCGAAGAGTGGGACTGCTCATGCAGATGAGGGCAAAGGACCCCTTTCCTCTCCTCTCCCACTCTGTTCCCCCTGAGGCCTCTTCCGTTCCTAGTGTGCAGCACAACTGACAGCAGAAACTCATTTGCTGTCAAATGAGGGGCGAATCTGCACATGTTGCAGACTCATTTGGGCCTCTTCCTGATGCTGGCTGACTCTCAGCGACCTTGCTTCTTTCAGCCACCTCCCCTTTCTCCTTTGTTCCTGCCCATCCAGCAGCAACCTTGATTTAAGGGCAAAATACCTTCCCACGTGTCTGAGTGAACCCAACAATTCCTTATAGGAATGATGACTCAGCAAGGATTCCATCCCATACCAGTGAAGGGTCCCCTCCCCCTAAATCCCATGGACCTGGCCACCAAGGAATTTCACTCAAAGGGCCCACCAGTGCATTCATACAATACCATGCTCTGGTCAGTAACAGCACAGAACACCTGATGGACCAAGTTTAGGGAGGGACAGTGCACCCCCACCTCCAGCCAGCATGAAGCTCCTGAAGAAGAGACCTCTGCCCGAATGCCAGAGATTTGTCATTGACGCTGGGGGGGGGGGGGATGCAGACACCGCTTTTAGGCAACAGGCTTGAGCAATGGAAATCTGGTAAAAGGGCCCCCAGCAACCAACTACCAGGCTCAACGCAATCAGGCTCATTAAGCCACAGGCTCTAACTGACCCACGGGCTACTTATGACCAGGCACCGTTACCAAAAAGGAAAATTCCACATGTCCCCATACTTCCTCGCTCTGCCATATAACCGTGCCCCCTCATCACTGCCTCGTGGCGCACATCTCTCCTTTGCCTTCCTGCCTGCTGCTCCCTTGCAGTGTATTAATAAACTTCTTCCTCCTCTAAAAAAGAAAAAGAAAAGAAAAATGAGTGGTCAGAATTAAAATCACACCTTCAGTTGTTAGTGAAATGAGGCTTTTAAATGAATCCTCCTTTTCCCCAGCTTCAACTCTAATTTGAAAACTGAGTCATTCGTTTGTTCATTCACTAGGTCAAGCATTGCTCGGATGTGTCTGAGCGTTTGGTGGGTGTACAGAGATGGCCTTGAAAAACTTAGCCAATTTTGACAGATTTGCAGGCACCCATGGTTTCTAAAGACACGATATGTTTCTCGGCTCTTTATTCAGTCAAGAGAACGGTACACGGGTAAGAGCACTGATTTAGGAAACCTGAGTTTAAGTCAGGCCCCATGTAATCTTGGGCAAGTTTCTTAACCATTTTGGGTCTGAGTTTCCTCAACTTATGATTCATGAGTTAGGTAAGGGGTCCCAAGTCAAATTCCTGGAGTGGCAAGGCATGTAACATAAATACATGATTGGACCTGGCTTGAGAAAAATAGAGGCAAAGGTCTGTTTTGCTTTCCCCTCAACTCAGGTTTAAGAAAACAACAGTCTGAACCCAGTAATAAATGGTCATGAACACTCAGTTTCTAAACCAGAGAAGGCACTGGGATCTGTGGGGACAGACGTCACCCGGGGCCGTGATTGCTTATCTTCAGTTAGGAATGTGGGCTGAGTGCTGCCAGGTCTTTTGAATTTCCAAGAGAATTGAGAAATATGGATTGGTTTTCCAAAGAAATTTTCAGATTTTTTTTCATTATGGAGCAACCAATGCAAAACTTTGAAAAAACCTTGTGCCAATTAATCTTTTATGAGCCCAACTAAAACAAGCGGGTTTGTAGGGCCGCCAATCGATGATTTCCGGGTTACACTGTAACCCGGTGGAGCACTAGTTCTCCAGTTGAGATTTCTGGAACCACTAAGAACTTCAACCAGGCAGAACCCTTAGAAATTATACAGTAGGGGGGCGCCTGGGTGGCTCAGTGGGTTAAGCCTCTGCCTTCGGCTCAGGTCATGATCTCAGGGTCCTAGGATCGAGCCTCGAATCGGGCTCTCTGCTCAGCAGGGAGCCTGCTCCTCCTCCTCTCTCTCTCTGCCTGCCTCTCTGCCTATTTGTGATCTCTCTCTGTCAAATAAATAAATAAAATCTTTAAAAAAAAATTATACAGTAGGTTCTGTGAGAGTACCTTTTTGGGGCAAGAGGACCCAGCAGTTTCATTCAAGTTAGGAACTCATGACCAGTAAACTCTTAGATTCACCAGTGAGTTTCGCACAGGTTTCCAGCTCCTACTCATCAGAATGCCAAGATTGACGATGGAATCAGACTTCATTCATTCACTCCCTCATTCACTCAGCAGTAGTTATGGAATATTTACTATGCACGAGGCATCTCCTAGGCACTGGGAACAGAGAAGCAGATAGAAGAGACCGAGTCTCTGTTCTCATGAAATGTACATTCTGGAAGAGAGACACAGATACTATCGATAGAAACAAAAAAGGCACATGTGTCAGGCAATGGGAAGGACTGTCCAAGGTAAGAGGAGAGAGAGTGACAGGGGCAAAGTGGCATTTTAGGCGGGGTGAGGACAGAAGGGCTCTCCTTCCCTGACTGAAGTAAGCAAGCACGCCATGCGACTTTCTGGAAAGAGGGAGAAGTAAAGACAAAGGCCTGTGGCAGGTGCATAGAGTGGTCTGTTTATGGAGTACCAAGGCTAAAGTTAAATTAAGATTATATAACCACTAGTGGCTTTAAAGGAAGGCTTTGAGATTTTATTTCTATAAAATAAGGAATTCCTTCAAATTGTTTGCAACACTTTTATCTCTTTGTATCGATAAAGACTCGTTGAGAAGCAGATCTAAGAGGCACATACCCACTGTTGGCCGGTGCCATAAACCCGCTCCACCTTTCCCGAGAGCTGTCTAGTAAATTTAACGAGAGCTGTAAAACTGCTTACACCCATTGACTTGGTCACTCTACTCTGGACTACTTTCACAAGGCAAAAGAGAAGGAGAGGAAAAAAATAGAAAAGAAAAGAAAAATCAAGTCTACCTCATGTCCTTCACAGGGCCTTGTATTACACACACAAATTTCAAATAATCTCAGTCTTCAAAAAGGTAATGAAAACAAGCAAACATAAACAAATGAAATACAACACACGTAGATTCGCTTAAGCTGTTAAGAGGACACTTAGGAACAATCTTACTGAGGGGAAATATATTGTGTGAGAAATGTTAAATAAAAAAAAAACAAGGTACAAACCCGAGTATCAATGCTGATCAAAATTGTGGAAAATATATTCCTGCACATTAACAAATATGAAAAGAGAATCTGGAGGGATACAAAAAAATCTATTATCCCATGAGCTTTCTTTTTGGGTGGGGTTGCTGACATTTGCACTGGGTCTTTCATTTTTTTCCGGTTGTTGGGTAATGTGAGATTTTTTTTTTTTAAGCTGAGGTTTAGCACCCACGAAGTACCATCCCTCTACAACAGCCATGAAAGGTACAAGGCTGTTCTGCAGACATTGAACTTGCTGCTCAATGCTGAGGCATCTACAAGCAGAGTCTACAGAGACATGGTCCCCTTGCACCACAACTAGAGCTATGCAACCACCACATGGCTTTGGTCATAATTCCGGTATCTACACTATGGACAGATTGGGCGTCTGGGATGGAAAACTGGGAGTAGCCCTAATGCAGGCCATTAGAAACATAAACTGCTGACTGAAGATGGCAGCGTGGAGGAGAGCAGCAAGTTCTCTTTGCTGCCACAGCCACCGTTCCCTTCCTGATAGGGAATCAGCCCGGCAGCTGATTCTGTAGCTGTCTCCTTGTGGGAAGAAGGATTTCCCTTGCTTAGAGAGTTCCAAAGCTAAATGCACTCTAGCCCAGACCAAGCTTTGAGATATCTTCTTGTTCTTCAGGTCAATGGTCACCACCTCAGAGGTGGGCTTCCCTGGCCAGCTGTTCTGAAGTAGCTCGTACCCAGTGATGGAGGGTGTAGCATTCTGTTTTGTATTTTGTGTACCAGTCCTGTAGACCATCTTCACTAATTTGTTTCCTTATTGTCTGTCTTCCCCCACCGTAAGGTAGACTTCTCAAAAACAGAGAGGACCATGTCTGTCTTATTTGTTATTGGTGACTACAGTGATTTCTGGTGTTGAGTGGTTCCTTGGTATTTATTTTTTTTTTAGTGGATTAATAAACTTGTAATGATCAGCAATTTGGGATTGCTGAATGTCTGAAGCCCATCTGGATATCATTTTTTGAGCCAACTTCAATGAAGGGTTTCACAAGGGAAAAATGAGACCACAAAACATGGCTGCTGGGTTCATTAGAAGCTCAACAGGACCATGACATTATCTTGGGCCTTAGGAAGAAGGAGGGGAACATGTTGGACTTTCCCTCTTTGGAAACCCCCCCTTTTTTCCATACCCCCAGTCATTCTTCTCCCCTTCCTTCCCCTTGTTTCTTCTGGAGAATGAGGGCTAGCAGTCAGGTAGGCAATGGTGTACGGACAGAAAATCTCCATAGATCTAGGGTCCCTCAAGAAGAACTGCAGGCATGGAAGGCAGGGCGGGGAAGTAGGCACTCAGGACAGCAGATTTGTGGTTGTTTGATTCTTGCATCTTTTCCAGCAAACAGCTCCAAAAATAGCTCAAGACAAAGGGGATCACATATATCCTTCATTCCATACAACTGGAACCTGGTGTCAGAATGTCAGCAGGAAGTGATGGCTGTGGCTGTGCCATGATCAACGTGGAGCTGATGTCTATTGCCTCCGTGTGCAAATGTTGTCTGACTCTCACATGCTGAAGAAAGTTTGCAGCTTACTACCTGAGTCATTGCTCCGGGATTTCTGGTACATGGCTTCCCAGTGTGTGACAATGAAAAAAGGTAGCAATGGAAATGCAGGCCAAAAATCTCTCTAGTTCTTGCTGAGATTCAAGACTTGCAAGGGCTTTTTTCAACTCAGTCATTTCCTGACAACTTAAATGGAATTGCTGAGGATAGGCATGCCTTTCGTAATAATTGCTCACGTTTATTGCAAGCTTACCATGTGTATGGCACTGCTCTAAGCGTTGCACATTGACTCAACAAGCTTAAGAGGAAGTTACCATTTCTCTGTTTTTATTGATGAAACACTGAGCACAGAGCAGTTAAGCAACTTGTCTGAGGTCATCCAGCTAAAAGTGACAAAGCTCGGAAATGGATCCAGAAAACTTGGCTCTAGCATCCATGCTCTTATCCATTATGCTACACTATCTATATGGAAAAACAGAAGCACCTGGGGCGCCTGGGTGGCTCAGTTGGTTAAAAGCCCAACTCTTGATTTTGGCTCAGGTCATGATCTCAGGGTCTTGAGATCAAACTCCGTGCTCAGTGTGGAGCCTGCTTGAGAGTCTCTCTCTTCCTCTGCCTCTGTCCTTCTCCCTGCTTACACACACACACGCACAGATACAAACACAGACCCATACACACACTCTCAAAATAAATAAAATATAAAAAAAAAAAAAGAAATAGAGACACCTGTAGATTTAGTTTTATTATATAGAGTCAAATTTCGAACGTATGGCCTCTGGTCAAGCTAGGCATCAAGTTAAGTGTGTTAGAGAGACAGAGGTAAATGAAATATAGTTCCTCCCTCCAGCTCTTTTAGTTTGCTGGAGGAGACAGACACACAAGGGAGTGAACCCTGGAGAGTATAGAAGCTCAGCTGTTGGGGGGGCCAGGAGAGGAAGTCAGGGTAAGCTTCCTGGGTCAGGTAAGGCTGCATTTGGATCATTTCTTACCTGTGAGAAATGAGGGGGTGCGGTGTGTGCAGTGACGCACAGCCCAGATCCTGCTTTGAGACCAGAGCACTTGCTCCCCAGAGGCCCTGACTGCTGTCTGCCCAAGGCTCCCAGTTGAATTCCTCCCCTGGCCTTCTCTTGTCAAAGGGAGCTGCTTCACCCAAGGTTTCCCCCTGCCTCAGATGGCCTTACACCATAGGGTCGTTGGTAGAGGTACAAAGGCCCCACCCTCTTTGCCTCATTTTGGGGTAATTCTGAAAGCTGTGCCATAAGCAGAGCCCCATGAGATCAGTGGAGACCTCTGGTGCGGTTCTGTCACAGTTAACTTTCCTTCTGCCCCGGGCTGCTTTCTGCATGCCTTATGGGCATTATTCCCAAAAGCACTCACTAATATATTTCCTTTATGGGAATCTCTCTCTCAGAGTCTGTTTCTGGGGGAAACTGACCTGAGAAAGCAAGCAAGGTGGAAGGGTCCTCTCAGTGGATGGCACCCCCAAGGTGTCCCTCATTTAACAAATATTAATTGTGTGCCTACTATGTGTAAGTCATGGTCCAGGGCCCTGGGGATACAATGGCAGCAATTACCTAGCCTGTCCCATATTTGGCATTGGCTGCTACAAACATTATGGTGCACGTCTTTGATGCATGTATGGAAACCTTTCTATTGAGCATATACCAAGGAGAGGAATTCTGTACCATTTTCAAATGGTCATACCAATTTACCTTCCCAGCAGTAAGTGGCAGTTCTGTGATAAGAGGTGCTTGTCAACACTTGGTATTACCAGTCTTTTAAATTTTAGCCATTCTGGGGGCAGGCAGTACTTAATGGTGTCATAACATGTAACATAGATTTTGATTTGCATTGTCCTGATGACGCATGAGATTATTTTCATTTTTTTTTTTTTTAAGGTAAGCTCTATACCCTGCATAGGTCTTGAGCTCATGACCCCAAGATCAAGAATCACATGCTCCACCTACTGAGCCAGCCAGGCACCCCTTGTTTTCATCTGTTCCATTCCCATTTTCTTCTGGACATCTTTTTTCCAGTTTCCATTTAAGCCTTTGCTCCTTTTCTATTGAGTCATCTGTCTTTATTGTATTGATTTGTAGGAGTTCTTCATCTATTCTGGATGAAAGTTCTTTGTTGGTTATTCAAAGTGCCAACATCTTCTCTAACCCTGCAGCTTGTGTTTTCACTCTATTAAGGGTGTCTTTTGGTCTTCTGATCAATACTGAAGGTACCCCAAAATGAGTTCCAGCTTAAAAGTAGGGCAAAATGTGAGATGCAAAACAATAAAGTAGCTAGGTGAGGAGAATGTCTTCAAGACATCGGGGTAGAACACAGATTTTTTATAAGGTCTTCAAAGCACTAACTTATAATGGAAAGGCTGACAAATTAGAGTAGATTAAAATTAGGAACTTCTGTGCATCAAAAGACATCATTAAGACAATGTGCTAAGCACTTGCATTGTATCATTCGGTCCTTTCAATGAGCGATTTAAGTATCCCTCTCTTACCGATGAGAAACTGAGGCTCAGAGAGGTTAATTAACTTGGCCTGGACCACACAGCTTACTAGTGGAGAAGCTAAGGCTTGAATTCAGGTTTGACCTAGTCTAGACGAAGCTCCTAACTTCTGCTGGTGCTGCGCCCCCATTACCACCTCCAGAGGGTCCCCTGTGGGACTGTGTTGTGTCATCCTGGTTTCTCATTGTGCCTTCTTGTGTGCAGGCATCCCTTAACGTGGCTCTTGTTCCTCCCTGTAAATTATTCATTTCCTCCTCCACTGTTGTATGAGCTTGGCCTGCTGGGAACAGTTGCTCTTTGGCCTTTGTCTTAGCCCTGAAGAAGCAAGTCTCTTTTGGGCTCTCTTCACAGCAGCTGTACCTCGGAAAGATTCCGACAACATTCCATATCTGCAGCAGGCTGAGTGGCACAGCCCCAGCCATCTGGGTAAGAGGGGGCTCTTGAGGAGAAGTCCCAGGTCTACACGGTCTTCTCAGGGACGCTGGAGTCGTGGAGGTCCTAGCATCCCGGAATGGAAGTTGCCACTTTTCCCTCCTTCTCTTCCCGGCTGTCAGGGGTTCTGCTGTGGAGCTGAGTTGAGTTGGGAGATGTGGAGAAATCACCTGGAGCTGTGGCCAGGGTCAGGAGAGGCCCAGGTACCTGTCAGGCCTGCCTGGGACAGTAGAAACTAGTCAAAGGATCCTGTAGAAGCTTTGTAAGAGCCAGACAATGGTGGGACTCCACCCTGTGTGAGCCCTCCAGGAGGATCTGGCTCCTGTTATTACAGCACCTCAGCATCCTCAGAGTGAAGGGAAATGCAGAGCTGCCTTCAAGAGCAGAATTGAGCCAATCTGGCTTATCATACTGGCTGCCATGTCCTGAGGACTTGTGTCAAGTGCTTTGCTAAGCTTTTTACACACATTTCCTCAGTCTCTAAAAATCCCAGGAAAATACCAATCAGCATCACTTCTAATGTATAGCTCTAGAAAGGAGTCCACAAGAAGACTAAGTTTGGCTTCCTCCAGGCCCTCACAGCTTGCTGAGTGGCAGAGTCAGGATTCAAATCCACATCTGTGTGACTTCAAAACTCAGAGGAGTGCTTACCACAAAGCTAATGAAGCATAAAGCTCAAGGCCCCCATTTGCACTCATCCCTGATGATGTTAGGCACGGGAGGGCCCTAACTGTATTTAAATGGTCATATGTTCTTTAAAATATTGCAAAACTAAGAAAAACTTAATAGCTGGTTTCCTTAGTCAGTTAAAACTACCATTCTCTCCCTCAAACTTGCCCTGGTGTTGGGTGGAGGTAGGCAATTTGGAAAGCTGGCTGAGAGGAATTTGAGCTGGATAGATACTTTGTTTGAGTTTGGTGAGATGCACTGAGGTAGCTCACAATCACTTCTGTGATTATTATGTATTGCTGGCCGTCTCTCCGAAGGAAGGGCTTTGGGGAATATTCCTGCTGCCCACGGTGCCCACTCACTTGGCTTGTGACTCGGACACATAGGGCCAGAGGCTGGATTGCAAACGTGAATGTGGTCTCTGTCCTTAGCACAGGATGTATGTGGGAAATGGAGAAGAAACAAGCAACTTCCCTCTCCACCCCCCCAAAGCAAACAAAAAACCCCCCAAACCATTAATAATCAAAATTAATTTGCGTGTTTCTATTCCCTCTCTAGACAATGATATCACAAAGCTATTACAATATGAAGAGGTAATCAGAGACTACACAGACAAATAATACAGAAAAAAAATTAGATGTGTCAGGCAGTTAATTATAATAGTGTGTTATTTTTCTGGAATGTTGCTGTGGTCTGTGATAAACATCAACTTTTAGAACGTTGTAAATTCTGGGAGCTTCTTTTCTCATTCTAAATAGTTACTTTGGTAGCTAACTTTTTTTTTTTTTTTTAAAGATTTTTATTTATTTATTTCACAGACAGATCACAAGTAGGCAGAGAGGCAAGCAGAAAGAGAGAGAAGGAGGAGGCAGGCTCCCCGCTGAGCAGAGAGCCCAATGTGGGGCTCGATCCCAGGTCCCTGGAATCATGACCTGAGCTGAAGGCAGAGGCTTTAACCACTGAGCCACCCAAGCGCCCCTAGCTAACTTTTTTTATTATAATCTTCTTAAGGAGAAACTCCCAAACCTGGAACTCCCGTTGCTCAAACTCAAGCTCTTAGCAACAGCAGTATTCTGCCCCCTCCATTGGAAGGTTCACCAGTCCTCTCTGTGGACGGAGAAATGGGACTCCGAGGTCTGGAAAAGCCCCAGCTTCCTCAACTTTCGACAGTGCTACAGGCGTCCTCTAAGGGATTGGGGCATCCTTCTAGGCTAGAGCGCAAGAGCACACAAAACAAAGCCCAGGCCTGCCCTTGCCATGGGACACGTCCGATGTTTTCAGAGGCCAGAAGGGTAGGGGAAACTTAAAAATCGCCTCGCTTTTTGCAATGTGCAGTATCTTCCCGTCCTGCGAAATGGAATTTGCTGGTTGACTTCATTGGCCACCTCAGTCCACAGAGCTTTTTTGGATGCTCTCCCCAGAGCAAAGATGCAGGTGTGAGCAGCCGGGAGGGAGTGCAACTGCTGTACGTAGGGTCTATTCCGCCGCCCTGTGGGCCGTGGCCAGGGGCGGGGGGTGCGGTGCGGGTGAGGGGGTGGAGCAGGGAGCACGGAAATAGGGCTGCGGGCAGATGGCCGCTGGTGCCCTTGGAGTCAGGGGTGGGGCTCCCAGACCACACCGCCCTTCATTCTGGCCCACGGCAGTTGCCGCGCTGCGGGGCGGGAGCCTGCCTTCTCTTTAAGAACTTGTCGTCTTTGTGGCTTTCACTTCTCCACCTGGTGTCGGGACTGCAAATTACAGGCGATGACGCTGCGTCTGTTCTCCCCACAGAACAAAGAGACTGCGGCAGTCAGACACTGTGGACTCCCGACTCCCGCTCCGGGAGCGCCCCGCCCCCGGCTGCCCCGGGCAGCCAACCAGCGCACAAGCTGTTCCCAGTCGGAGGACGCTCCACCAGGCGAGGCCCAAGAGGGCCTGCCTTGCTCAGAGGCTGTGGTGGCTTGGGGAGCGCCATACCACTGACTCCAGGATTAGAGAAAGTTATTGTATGGACAGAGCAGGTCTCATGTGGAATTCTAGTCAGCAGAGAGCCTGAGGGGGCCAAAGAGTCACTGGTTTAAGAACAGCCTGACACAGGCCTCAGGGGCTGGCCAGCCTGCCCTGGGGTATCCTCTAGAGTTCTCTGCTTCTGGTTTAGGAGTGCCGGGCCCAAGGGTTATTCCCCAATCTGTCGCTCTTCATGTTGCCCTCTGAATGAG
>RCUC01167331.1:0-24847 GCA_003697995.1 Taxidea taxus jeffersonii | reverse complement strand
TGCTGTCTCTAGGAGGATTTGCTTTCTCTGATTGGATTGGCCTCTTTTGGGCCCGTCTGTGACAGTAGGGGGACACTCACTCGCAGCCTGACCCTCCAGCTTTCGTTTTGTCAGGACAGGTGCTGCCCCCTGTGAGGGCCCGGGCCTTGGGCCTTGTGTCCTGTCTCCTTGGCCTGCTGGTCCAGCAGTCAGGGCCCGGACCCTGCTACCTGCCTCGGCCGGAGTGGCTCTGCCCAGCCCTGTGCCCGGGAAGGAAGGGTCCTGGCACCCCCCTAAAGAGCGTCCTTCTGAGACTGTCCACGGTCCTGTCCTCCACTTGTCTCCCTTTCGCTTGGGACCCTGCACTCCACAGTCACCCCATGCCCTCGTTTCCACGGGAAGTCCCTCCCCTGCTCTAACCATCAGCCCGCCCGCTCGCCGCGGCAGCCAGCACTTGGGCCCTGGTGGCATTGCGCTCATGCTCACCCAACGGCTCTCTGGCTGACCCGCCCCCAAGGCCCCAGCTGCCACTTTCACTTCTGTCTCCCGAGACCCCAGAGGGAAGTTGGGTGGGGAGGTGGAAGGTAACACACTAACCGTCCCAACCGCTTCAGATGGCCTGGGGCCCCCGCTGCCATCTCATCTCCGTGACCTGTGTGGAAAGGCCCGCCGCGATGGGAGGGATGGAGGCTGGACAGCAGGAAGGCCTTCCTGGGAGAGTGGGCCAGTGGGCAAGGGCAGGGCCATGAGGGTCGGGGCTCTAACTGGACAGGCGGACGAGCCCTCCTCAAGACAGCCCAGGGACAGGTTGCCCTCCAGTCCCCGTTGGCTGGAGGGTCATGCTGGGGCCTCTGTGCTCCCCGAGACATTTCCAGCTGCCCCTGCTTGGTTGGGTGACTTCTAACAAAGCGAATTTGAGCTGCAGAGATGACTCTGAGGCCGAAGCGGCAGCCCTCGGAAGCCCTCCCTGAGCCTAGCGTCCGTCTGGCGTGCTTGCACGAGGCCGTCCGCTCTCGTTTGGAGGCTTGGAAGTGGATTTTAGAAATGAGGTTGAGGCAGAAGTAAAGGACAGACGGCCCGTCCTCCTCCTGCCCCAGCCTGGGCACTATGGGGTGGGTGGGGTATCTGTCCTGGGAAGCCCCCGGGCCGCTGTGGAGCCCCCAGGCAGCTCAGTGAGTCTCTGTTGCGGTCCCTCCGGCTCAGGGTCACACCCCCACCCCGTTCAGGGGAGGGACGAGAGCCCAGGGCCTGTGGGACTGAGCTTAGTACCACAGCTACTCTTTCTGGGTGAGGGGATGCCTTCTGATCAAGGTGCCCAACTCCATCCGTAGGGCCCAGGTGTCCTGGGTCGGGGCGGCCCAGTTCCTGGAATGGGAAGTTGAGCCTGAAGGAATAAGGTCAGAGACACTATGCAAATCCCCATGCAAATGAGTGGTAGTGAGTCATTACATCAGTCTGCTGGGTAGAGCGGGAAGCAAGGCTCAGGGTTGGGTTCCAGAACCAGCCCCACCAATGACCATGACCTTGACCTTGGGGGGCAGTGACTCCTCAAGCCCTGGCTCTGATAGGCTTTCCAGGTGTGGTTGGAGTTGGGGTGGCTGCGTCTCTGCCGCCAGGGCCCGGGTGTGCCCCCGCCCCCTGTACTGCCCTTGCTGACCACGAGCCTCTGTCAACCCTTTGACTCCTGTTACTAGGGTTCAGAAACATCTTCACCTTTATCAGCCCCATCCCGCCTATCTTGTGGCCCCCACACTGCCCTTCCCCCTGGGCTGGAGGACAGTGGGCCCAGTCAGGCCATGTCTTCTGTTACCTCCCCGTGGGGGATCCCACCCCTGACCTCCCTTCCTTTGGGGCCTTTCTAAGGAGCACAGTAGCCAAATGGCTTGGCTGGAAGGGCACTCGGGTACCCTCTCCCCTCCACCCACCTGTTGTACTGACCCGTGGGGTAAAATGTGGCGGAGCGGGGGCAGTGACTTACTCAAGGCCACACAGTCATTTAGGGCCAGAGCAAGGACTAGAACTCAGGCCTCCGGAACCCCTGTGGAAAGACCCCATGCTTCCCTGGGCTGTCTGTTGCCCAGCCACACCCACCCCTTTTCTGCTAGGATTTCACCTCCTGCCGCCCCTAGATTCTAGCTGAGATCAGGCCCGGTGGCTCCAGAAAGTTAGGAGAGGAGGAGTTAGGATGAGGGGTGGTTCCCAGCGGCTAGCCCCAAGGCCCCCTGGGGACAGCCAGAGCTGCGGTGGGCAGTGCTGGAGCCTGGGTGGGGGACTGGCCGCTGCCACTGTAGGGCACTGTCCCTGTCCGGCTGCTGCAGGAAGGATGGCAGCTAGACTGCAGGAAGGACAGGCCGGGGTGGGGAAGGGGTGGAGGGGCTCAGGAGACAGACCCTCACTGGAGAGACATCTCCTGCGCAGAGAACAGGATGACCCCCTCCCAGGGGATTCGCCCCGAGGGAAGCCTGGGGGGGGGCTCGAGAGAGGTGTTCAGCGGAAGCAGCGGGGTGGGTGCCCAGTGCGCTGGCCACGCTGGGTGCTCAGCCTGGCAGGGCTGCTCTGTCGCTTCCACCAAGGCCGCAGTGTTTGCCGTCCCTGGCCTTGCTAGGGCACCTGGGACCTGAGACCACCCTGTTCTGGGCCCAGCTATGCCTGGACTGGTCCTCCCCCTCCCCCCAGCCCGCCAGCCCGCCCCCGGGTCCCTGTCGGTGAGTTAAAATTAGCTCAGTGCCCAGGCTAAAAATAGCCCCTGCCCAACCCTGAGGCTGCTGGGCTGGGGGAGGGGAGTTCCCGAGGGAGGGGAAGATGGTGGGAACCAGGGGTTTGGGAAGGGAGCCTGCCCAACGGAACTTTGAGGGGAGGAGGATGGGGCTGGGGCTGGGGAGTGCCTGCGCCTTTGAAAGCAGACGCTGGAACTCTGGGGTCAATGGAGCGGCACCCTGGGCTGGGGGAGGAGGGAGCAGGCTGGGGGCCTGGGAACTGAGCTGGTTGGGTGGGGGCGAGGGGCACTGCCCTGACTTCCCAGGACCTCAGAGATGGCGAAGGAAGGCCCCCCGTGTGTACCCCAGGCCTGGGAACCCCAGCATCCTCTTCCTGGGCCCTGTGTGTTAGTGTTGGGGTTCACCTTCCCACCCCGCTCTTCCAGAGCGCACCTCCCTGTGTCTCTGCTTTGAGGGGAGAGGCCAGGAGGGCTGGGAGCCCTGGGATGATGTTGGGACTGAGGGGGCTCCTGGGCTCCCCTCTGCCCACCGGGGGAGCCTGTCTGCCCTTGCCCTCGGTGGGGCCTGCCCTCCCCTGCTCCGTCTCTTGGCCGGACTGCAGGGATTCAGAGGGCAGGCCTGGCCTCCTGTCCAGTTGTGCCCCCGTGCCCAGCCCAGCTTCGGGGTGCAGCTGAGCTGCCTCTGAGTCTTGCCGCACCCCCGCCTCTCCTTGTCTGTCTGCCTCACCCCACCCTCGGCCTCCCTCTTGGCCTCTCGGCCTCTCTTTCTCGCGCGTCTGGGTGTCTGTCCCCTCTAGCACCCCCCTGTGTCTGCCTCACCCACGCCTCCTCCCTCGTTAGTGAGCAGGCTGCTTGAGGCCGCCTGACTATGGGGGTGACAGGTGGATTGGATTGTCACCCCCTCCCCCAGCGCCTGCTGCTTATTTCATGCCCTGCAGCCCAGCCACGGGGAAGGGGCGGGAGGAGGGATGACAGCTGTCTCCAGCGCCTCCTGCCTTCCCCTCCAGTCCCCAGCCTGCAGCCGGGATCAGCCTCAGAGGAAGGGATGGAGGGCCTGCCTGATGAGCAGAGGGTGGGGTGGAAGCCCAGTGCTCTGTGACTTGTGGCTGCTCGCGCAGCCTCTCTGGGCCCCTGCTGCGTTGGACCTGCCCTGGGAGGGCCACCCCGAGTCAGGTGCCCTCGGGTTCCTGGGGGCCGCTGGGCCCTGGGGCAGCAGGCGGGGGTGGGGGGTGGGGGAGGACATGGGGGGGAGGAGAGAGGAGCTGGAAGACCCCAGGAAGGCAGCTGGGCCACAGCTGCAGGTCCAGGAGGCTGCCCCGGCCGCCCTCCGCACTCTCCCCACTGGCCCCAGGCCACCCTCACACAGGAACTGAGATAGCATCATTCTGAAACCCGAGAATGGTTTGAATATTGCTCAGGTACCAAGAGGTGTTAAACTGGGGGAGGCCGGGCCTGTTTTTTCTCCCTGGGCCCCTCCTGCCTGAGACCCCCTTTAGGGTACACTTTGCATATTGTTTGCACCTCATTTGCATATAAATACAACCCATGGGGGGTTTGCTTTTGGGCCTGGATCCCAGCTGGGACAGGTGGCCCTCTGGGGTCCCTGGCGAGAGCGATGTCAGATGAGCCTCCCCAGCCCTGTGTCCTCTGTTCTCCATTTGGTGGGGCTTCTCTGCCGCCACCCTAACCCTAAAGAAGGTGGGTCTGTGCCTGCCTCCTAGGCTTGGCCCAGCTGCCGCCCCCCCCCCCCCCCCCCCCCCCCCTCTCTGTCCCCACTCCCTGCCCCCAGGAGGCCCAGCCTGCCCAGCTCTGTCCTGCCCGGCACTGCCTTGAGGGGGAGAAGCAGAAACTGCCAGAGCCTTCCAGGGGCTGCTGTTGGTGACAGATGCCGCCAGCCCAAGGAGCCATAGGGTCCTGAGGTCAGGCGGGCCCTGGGGCTGGCAGAGCCGCACAGCCAACCCCCCTGTGTCCACAGCAGCTCAGCCCCCTCCAGCCCTGGGCTCCAGGAGAGACAGCCAAAAGTCAGGGCTGGGAGGGCTTCCTAGAGGAGGAGGAAAGGGCCGGGAAGAGGAGGAATGGGGCCAGGCCAGGGAGTAGAGGTGCACATCAGAATAGATGTTCAGGCCTCTGGCTCCTGGCGGTGGGTTAGGTCATCAGGCAGGGGACTGATGAGGGAGGCCCAGGTGTTCATCATTATCTTCCTAATTGAGCGGGAGGGAAGTGGGACTGGATGGGCCCCCTTCACCCTGATGGGGTCGGTGTAGGGTCCTTGGTGTCCACCCAGGCCACAGCCACCCTCCTTCCAAAGTCACGGGTGAGTTCGTGGCCTGGTCCTGGGGCACTCAGACTCTGGGCCATGTGGAGCAGGCAGCATGGGTGGAAGGGGAAGGGGGTTACCACAGACTCAGCCCGCTCCGTGGGGGGCTCCTGGTCAGATAGGAGGAAGGACTGCCCAGGGCAGGGGCACCTTGTCTTCTGGTGGTGCGGGCACAGGGGCAGGAGCAGCAGTGGGCGGGGGGCCCAGGAAGCGTGGAGTTAGGGGCTCCCCTGGCAGAGACAGGGGATGGACTGGGCCTGGTCTTTTTGTCCCTGACCCCACTCTGGTCAGAGGATGCTTGGGCCGGGGGTCCTCTGTGGCTTCCCTGTCTCCTCAGCCCTGATCCCTCTCGCATCCCAGCTCCCCCAGCATGAAGCGGGGGTGGGGGGGTGGTGTAGGAGATCAGCCAGGGAGCTGGTTGCCAGGCGACAGTTGCCTAAGCAACCCCATCCTCTCCATCTCCATGTGCTCGGGGCTGCTCCACAGACTTCAGAGTCTCACCCTCCGCACCAGGCAGCCCAAGGATGGGGAGGGCTGAGGCCTGGCCCGGAGAGGCGGGCACGCTTGGAGGGCCGGTGGTGTCCCAACGTACAAGTTCAGGGGCACAGTGAGAGGCTGCGGGTCCTGCAGCGGGACTGACCGGAGTTAGACCGCAAGAAGGTCTTCTCACAGGGTCGCAAGGGAGACGATCCCTTGTTTGAGCAGAGCCTTCCTGAGCCCCTCCTTATGGGGGGGTAGAGTGGCGAAAAGGGCGGACGTGGCTCCTGCTCTAGCTGGAGCTCCCGGGGAGCTGGGCATGGAATGGAAGCGCGGGGATGTAGCCAGTGTGCGGTGGTGGTAAGTGCTAGAAGGGCAGGGACCCTGAGAACCAAGGGAAGGAGGTCAGACTGCAAGAATGACTTTGCAGGGGTCACAAGAGCACAGAGAGGGCTCTCTCCCCACTTGGAGGAAGAGAGAGAACTGGCCCGGAGCTGGTAAGAGGCCACATCTCAGCAAGAATTTGCTTCTGCACAAAAGGCGGCGAGAGGGAGCTGGGAGACTGGGTGACGGAGGGAAGGTAGACGCTCAGGCCTGGGAGGGTGGCCGTGAAACCCTTTACAAGAGGCCAGGCCAGGCTTTCCGTGAAAAAGCCATCTTCGAGGCCCCCTTGTTCTCCGCCCACCCTCTCGGCCCTCCCCGGGAGCCCAGAGTCCCGCGGCTCCGAGAAACACAGCTTTGGGGTTGCGCTGGGAAGCGGGGGGGGTGGGGGCTGAAGTCCTTGGCTTGGGGCCTTCCACGTGGGGCTTTGGCAGAGATGGGGCCATAAGCAAGGAGTGGGGTGGCTGCTGGGCCACTCAGGGCTGTGGGGGCTGGGTGGGTGCTGTCCCGCGGGGACAGTAGGGGACCCAGGGCCCAGGGAGTACCTGGAGAACAAGGGAGAGAGGAAGAGGTTCGGACTGTCGGGGAGAGAGGGGGATGGAGGATCCCCCAGTTGTGAGGGAGCAGAGTTGTTTCCTGAGGCTCTCAGGACAGAGCAGAAACTCTCTTTCCAGCTGGGCTAGGGAGAGCCTGAGGGCCAGTCCTTAGGGACAGGAAAGGATGGGAAGGGGTGTTCCTGGTTCCTCCCAAGTCCACAGATTCCCTGCCTTCCCTCCCTCTCCCGTGCCCTCCTTGGCCCAGCTGCCAAGGCTGAGCTCCGCCATCTACTGTGGGACCTTGGGGGCCGTGGTTGAGTGGGGCTGGAAAGGCTCAGGGAAGACTCAGCAGCCCCTGGGAGTGGGGGCTGGGGAGAGGGTTCCAAACGACAGGTGTGCTTGTCCTTTCTGCCCAGGTCGAGGCTGTGAGAGCCCACCTGCTGGACGTGCTGTAGGGTCTCTTTCTCTACTGGAGCTCTGGTCGGGGGTCCCCGGAGGGACAGGCTCTTCCTCAGACCCCGAGTGGCTTTGGAAAACGTGGACCTCCTGCTTGCCGCCCCCCTCGCCCTTCTGGAAGGCTCCACCTCTGATTCTCCCTGATTCACAGAGCCCAAGGGACTGTGGGCTCATCCTCCATCCCACCCCGGGCCCTTCCAGTCCCTGAGGGCTCACCCAGCCTGTTTGGGCACTGCCCACACCTGAGCGCAGGCACTTCCTGGGTCAGCCTGGGCTTCCCTCTGCACACACTGGTCCGTCCTGGAGTCGCCCAGCTGGCTGCCGAACCTGATGGGTTTATAGGTCCGGGAGATGGGGGGGGCCTCTGCCTGCGCCTGGAGGCCAGCAGCCTCCTCGGTGGACGCCAGCGGCTCCATCCTTGATCCGTGCTTCCGGGCAGTGAAGCTGGGAAGGGCTGGAGCCCAGACTGGACTTGGGTCCTAGACACGGCGTGGTCCCCCAAAGTGGGCGTCTGCAGGCTGTGCCCTCGGGGCCGCAGCTGCCCCTGTGCCTGTTGTCCCTGAGCTCCGTGGCCTGTCTGTGTTTACGTGTTGTGCGAACCCAGATGGCCCATGGGGGCCAAAATAATTGTGGATCGCCATGGACCCCCGCCCAGAGAAAGCTTGCAGACTGCTGTAGCAGGGTGGTGTGTGTCTACTTATCAAGCAGCAGAAGCAGCTCTTGAAGCGGAACTTTGAGGCAGAGGCTCATCGAGGACATGGGGATATGGGCGTGGAGCAGCCCTCGAGGGAGGGGGAGGGGGGCTCTGCAGCCCCAGCCCCACCCTGGGCCCCCAGGCTCGGGGCTGCTCTGTGTGCTTGCCCTGGGCCACAGAGTGCATCTGTCCTGGCACCAGGTACCCGGGGTAGCAGTGCGTGGCCCTGGTGGGTGCTCTCTGCGCCAGGTGCCGAGACCGGCGGTGGCCCTCTAGGCCCGAGGGGCAGCTGGCAGACCCAGCTGTCTCTACTTCAGGCGGGTTCTGGGCAGAGGAGAGGGCTGGGGGCGTTCTCCAGGACCCAGACCCTTGGAAGCCAACTGTGTGTGACCTGGAACCCGAGAGCAGCATCGTTGGTGTGGAAAGAGCCAGGTCTGGGGCCTGGGCCCTGGGTGTGAGCGCCTGCTGCTGCCTCAGGGCACCCCCATGCCCCATCTCCATCAGGTGGATGCTGCCAGCCTCTCCCGGGGGGCAGTGAGCCTGGCCTGCGTGCTGGTGCTAGCCGGTGCTGACCGTCCTCTCGTGACCCTCCCCTCCCAGGACGCTGTGCAGAAGCTGTCCTGCAGACCATGAACTGAGCCCTGGTCCCAGGCTGTTCATGAGCACAGTGTGAGGTGTGCCGAGACCCGCCACCCAGCGATCCCCTCCCCTCCCTAGCACTGAGGATCCCCGGAGAAGATGGGGAGGAAAAAGATTCAGATCCAGCGAATCACTGATGAGCGGAACCGACAGGTGAGAGGGGATATTGGAGCCACGTAGAGTGGGTAAGGGCAGGGAGCTGGCCTCTGCCTCCACTCCCTCCTGCTAGTCCAAGAGGGCTTCCTGGAGGAGGGGGCCTCTGGAGGCTATTATGGAAGGGGAAGGATTGAATTGGGAGGAGAGGAACCCCCAACTCCCTGCAGCTCTCAGAACCCTTTATCTTAGAGCTCCAGGGCTTATCTGCTGCTCTAAGAGGGGACCTGGGTGTCCCCCCCAAGTACCCCCCCACCCCACCCAGGGACCATGCACCAGCTTCAGACCATGCCCAGGCATGCCCTGTTCCCCAAGATTAATTTTCTTCCTCTTCCTACCCCGGGGGAGGATCTGGGAAGTCCTCCCATTTTCCTTCCCTGACCCACTCACAACCCCTGGCATGAGGGTGTGGAGCTCTGTCCGTCCAGATTCTCTCCCTTCCACGAGGCAGCTCTAGGCTGCACAGTGGCTGTAGGCTGGCTGGAAGGTGCTGGCCTGTCCCCACCCCCGCCCCCAGGCCAGGGGCTCCGGAGCAGGCTTTTACTGAGCCCCACCCTGCGGGCCCTGCCTGCCGCCTGCAGGTGACATTCACCAAGCGTAAGTTTGGGCTGATGAAGAAGGCGTACGAGCTGAGCGTACTCTGTGACTGCGAGATCGCGCTCATCATCTTCAACCACTCCAACAAGCTGTTCCAGTACGCCAGCACCGACATGGACAAGGTCCTGCTCAAGTACACGGAGTACAACGAGCCGCACGAGAGCCGCACCAACGCCGACATCATCGAGGTGGGCCCGCGGGCGCGCACATGCCCCGCGCCCAGACCGAGGCGGCGGGCGGGCTGCCCACCCGGGCCGGTGTGCGCCCCGCTGCCCGCCCGGCCCGCTGCGTCTCCGCTCATGCTTGTGAGGCTGGCAGGACGTCCCTCTGCTCAGTCTTCCCTCTGGTTCTGTCCTTTTCTGTCCTTGTCCATCGCTGGTCTATTCCTGCGTCTGACTCCGTCTCTGTCTTCCTGTTTGTTTCCCGCTCTCCGGCTCTGCCTCTGTCCCTTTGTGGGTCCCTGGGGCTCAGTCTTCTGCTTCAAAACAAGCCAGTGTTGTAGGCTCTCAGAGGACACGGGCCTTGGAATCCAGTGGTGGCCTTTCCTGGCCATGTGTCCTTGGTCCGTGGTGCCCACCTCCACGAAGCAGGGCCGGGCGAGCGTGGAAGGGTGTGCTGGGTCTTAAGGGACACAGCCCAGCTCCTGCTTCTCCCACGGGGTGTGCGTGCTTTCAGGGAAGAGAGCTTCTGCCAGTGAGGCGGGTGCCCGGGAAGCCACAGGCTTGGCCTCCCGCTTGAACCCCAAGATGTGGAGGAAGTTACTTGGTTCTGTAACAGAGAAAACAGATTACTCTCAACTGGAATGGAAAACGTACACTCGTTGTCCACTAAAGACAGGACGAGCGTCTGTGAAGGTGTTTAGAGCAGGCAGAGGGAAGTGTGGTGTCTGCTCCACACCCACCAGGTGGTCCCCGGCGTGGCGAGGGCCCCCCGGCAAGGACAGCGTGTGGGGTGTCACTCTGCAGGGGCTCCGTGTCCACCGGCTTCCTTGGGCCTCTTCCTCTGTCTCTGTGTCTCTCCCCCTCTTCCTGTGAGCAGGGCTGCCTTTCCCCCGTGGGGCTACTGGGGGTGGTCAGGCAGGGGCTGGCCCCCCTCCCCCGGCACCAGCCCCCAGCCCATCCCCCCAGGCCCCGCCCCACCTGTCACCTGGGAAGCAGGGGCCTGTGTCGGGTGGGCCCTGGGGCCTGAGCCGCCCGCGGTTGTCCCCCACCCCCGTGCGTGTTCCCACGGGCCGCAAGGAGGGGAAGGGGGTGTCCGGGAAATGCTGGGGACCCAGAGGAAGGGGGTGGGGAGGAGGTAGGAGGGCGCCGGGACCCCGCCCCGCCCGCGGACGCCGGCTGACGCCCTGCTGCGGTTGCAGACCCTGAGGAAGAAGGGCTTCAACGGCTGTGACAGCCCCGAGCCCGACGGGGAGGACTCGCTGGAGCAGAGCCCGCTGCTGGAGGACAAGTACCGGCGCGCCAGCGAGGAGCTGGACGGGCTCTTCCGGCGCTACGGGGTGAGCCCCACTCACCGCTGTCTGTCGGCCCCTTCCGGCCCCCAGGCGCTGCACAAGAAGCACAGGGAGTGTGAGAGCCCCGAGGCGGACGAGGTGTTTGCCCTGCCCCCCCAGACGGAGGAGAAGTATAAAAAGATAGACGAGGAGTTTGATAAAATGATGCAGAGTTATAGACTGGCCGTGAGTAGTCGCATGGGGCCGTCTCCCCGCGGTGCATGGTGTGGCTTCGCGCCGGCCCCCGGCCGCCCCTGACGCCTGTCCCGCGCCCAGCCGCGGCGGGCTGGCGGTCACCAGCGAGGTGCCACCCAGCCGCGCTGTGGGTGCCTGTGGCCCTGGCGGAGTCTCCGAGCGGGCGGAGCATGGCGGGGAGCGGCCGCAGGGCGTGTGTAGATGACGAGAGGGCTGCAGCCGGCAGGAGAGCAGGGCCGGGTGCCGGGGGGGCCACCCGCTGAGGGAGCACAGGTGACACGGGTCCTGAGCCTCGGCGGAGGCCGCCCCAGCTGCGTGGGTGCGCGTGGGTCTGTCCTCAGGCCCTCTAACCTGCTCCCCGAGTGTCCTGCCTGGCTGAGGACTAACCCGCCTCCACTGGGGGCCTTCGGGGGTCCCTGGTCCCGTCCGCCGCGAGCAGGTCTCATTCCCCGGGCCAGAGTTCTGTCCCAAAGCGCTCCCTCCGAGAGCGCCAGGCGGGACAGCTTGAGCCGCAGGCCTCGGACACACAGCCCAGAACGGGGAGCCCGGGTCCGCCTGTCCCCGGGCACGGTGGGTCCGGGCTGGGGATGTCGCCTGGCCTGACCCCGCGTCTCCATCTTCCGTCTAGTCCGCTGTGCCGGCCCCCAACTTCGCCATGCCCGTCACGGTGCCTGTGTCCAGTCAGAGCTCCCTGCAGTTCAGCAATCCCAGCGGCTCTCTGGTCACCCCTTCCCTGGTGACGTCATCCCTCACGGACCCACGGCTCCTGTCCCCCCAGCAGCCAGCGCTGCAGAGGAACAGCGTGTCCCCGGGCCTGCCCCAGCGGCCGGCCAGCGCAGGTGAGGTGGGGAGGAGGCCTGCTGGGTGCTTGGGGATTCAGTTTCCAGCAGGGAGTTGCCCTTCGCCCAGCACGGCCTTCTGTCGCTCACTTGGTGGCTCCTGAGGGAAGGGACCGGGGCTCCTGCCGCTCTGCGGTCCTGGGTCCCCCTCACTGGTTCTGTTTGTCCCCAGGGGCCATGCTGGGGGGAGACCTCAACAGTGCTAACGGAGCCTGCCCCAGCCCTGTCGGTGAGTGGTCTGCTCGGTGGCCTCGCGGGCCCAGGGACCTAGAGGGACCCAGAGGAGAGGAGAGGAAGGTCCCAGGGCCCGAGTTGAGCCTGAGGGTGGTCTGCAGCCCCGACTGGCGTGGGCGGTCACCAGAGACAGAGGCTCAGGGAACCTGGACAAGCTGGAAGAAGAGACCCAGCTCTCCAGCGGGGCAGAGGGGTGCGAGGCATCTCTGGCGGCGGGGCGTCTGGGTGGGATCTGGAGGGGGCGCCTGCGCATGGTGCCGCCGACGCATTCCCACACGCACCCCGGCCGCCAGTGGCCTCTCCCCTGCCCTGTGCGGTGGGCTGGCTGGTAACGATGACCTCAGATGTCACCGTTGACGTCATGCCGACATTCCTGCTATTCCCGGGGTGATCCGGAAATTGGGATGCAGGCAGCCTCGCACTTGGAGGGGAACAGTGTGCTCCCGGGGGACAGAGCAAGGTGACACTCGGGACTGTAGTCGTCCCCAGTTCTCTGGGCTTTCGAGCTTGCAGCTTAGCCCCAGGCACCATCCAGTGCGTCCTTGGCTGTGCCTGGGCACTGGGGTCGGGGCGTAGAGGGCATGGTGGCCATCCTTTCATCTCCGAGGAGGGCGAAGAGGGCCAGAGAAGTGCCTGCAGTCTTCAGGCCAAGGCAGGCCTTCCCGGCGCCCGAGCCCAGCACATGGAATGCGGGTGGGGACCTGGCATGGCGTCCAGCCCACCACGTTGCCCTGGACGAGTCCATATGCCTCCGCCTGCCGGGCCTCGAGTTCACCGTCCTGGGCTTGGTGCTCACCCCCATCCTGTCTGCCTTGCGAGGTTCAGCATGAGGGTTCAGTGAGCTCGGACGAACAAGGGAGCCTGTGTAGATGGTGGCACAAACGCATGAGGTCCTTACGACACTGGTTGTCGCCAGTTGTGGTGGTGGCTGTGTTATCGGTCCCCTGTGACCAGCAACAGCACCACCACTGCCCAATGGCTCCTCTCCCCCAGGGCCGTGGGCGTCCTGTCCCATGTACCCCGTCTCTGGCCAAAGCTACAGTCTGAGTGGTCAGAGTGCCTCGGGGGTCCTTGCGGAGGCCCAAGTCCCAGGCTGCCCTCTACGTCTGCGCCGGGCCCCTGTGAGCAGTCAGGGCAGGTCGTGGGGTCGGAAGGTGCTGGACGCCCTGTCTCTGTCACCAGAAGGGAGGTGGGAAGGCGCGGCCGCTGCGGCTGCCAGCTCTGGTGCTTCTGCCCCCGTGCCCTGGCACACATCGCCTAGAGCCAAGGGAACAATCCGGTAATTCCGGAGTGAGGGGGCTTCTTCCCTTCTCCCAGGACGGGGGTTTTCGGGGAAGACCAAAGAGCTCAGCAGCCCCCGCGAGCCTGAGCATGGAGTCCTGGCACAGGGGCGGAGGGCTGGGTCCACGCCTGTCCTCTGACCCCCTTTCCTCCTCCCAGGGAATGGCTATGTCAGTGCTCGGGCTTCCCCGGGGCTCCTCCCCGTGGCCAACGGCAGCACTCTGAACAAGGGCATCCCTGCCAAGTCTCCACCTCCGCCCACCCACGGCGCCCAGCTTGGAGCCCCCAGTCGCAAGCCCGACCTGAGGGTCATCACCTCCCAGGGAGGGAAGGGGTTGATGCATCATCTGGTGAGTGGGGGTCTGCACCGAGGGGCAGGGGCTGGGGATGGAGAAGAGCCGAGCTCCAGCAGGGGGGCTACAGGCCGGCCAGTCTGTGGGACTGCCCAAGGGAGACCATGGAAGCTGGGCTTCTTGTGAGCTCTCGCTCCCCAGAGGGCCCTGCGAGAGGTCGGAACGTGGACGTGCCACCCGTGAGGGCAGGAGGAAGGGACAGGAGGTGGGAGAAAAGGTTCTGTGCCAGGGAGGGGCAGGGGGGAGGTTTGCCAGCGCAACGGAAAGATGAGACTTGGATTGTGATGGCTTCCTAACTGGTGGGCATCGGGCTGTGGCAATTTCTGGAGTCGCTGTGGACAACAAAGAGCCCTGTCCAGGCTGCACAGCTGTCCTACTCCTGTGCGAGGAGGTGGATGGGGCAGCTGTGGGGCCGGGCTGTGAGGCAAGGGCCAAGGCCGCACACTGAACCGCCCCTTACTTTTATTTCCGCTCCCAGACTGAGGACCACTTAGATCTGGTAAGTGAGGCCCAGAGATGTGTGTGGTGGCCCCGCGCGGCCCCGGGGAGTGTGCGCCCCGTCCCCCCAGCGGCCGGTGTGCTGAGCGGTGTTTGCTCCATGCTGGGCGGGGTCCGGGGCTGAATGGGGCAGGGGTCGGGGTCAGATGTGTACGTGCCTGTCTTTGTGTGCTGTGTTCACCGGCCCCTCCCCTTCTCTGCGTGTGTGCACGTGCACGCGCGTGTGCATGGTGTGGGGGCCGGCCTCAAGCCTCAGCGGGCCTGACTGCGGGGGCCCCAGGATGCCCGTGTTGGGGGGGCTGTGCCGGACTTGCCCCCTGCCTCCGTCCTGCTGAGCATGCTTGGGACCCAGGATGGGGGCCTCCTTTCCCAGAGCAGCGGAGGCCCCAGGCTGGGCCGGATTTACCCGGAGTGGTGGGGGGCTCGCCGCGGCCCTTCTGCCTGGCCTTGCTGGTCCCGCACGCAGCCCGCCTCGCGCGTGCTCAGGCACAGGCAGCTGCGTACACGCGCTCCCGTGTCCACACTGGCCACCGCCTGCCGCGGGGGTGGGGCCTCTCCCTCCCCGGTTCCCTGACGGGGGCCAGAGAGGCTGGAAAAGGCAGCGGGCTTTGGCGGCCAACACGTCGGCAGTTTCGGCCGCGGCGTGGGGCTGGGATAAACAAGTGACTCAGCGGCAGATGGGGCTGACAGCCCTGCACACGTGTGTGCACACGCGGGCACGCGCCATACCAGGCCCCGCATTCCCCGCGCAGAGGCCCGTGCGCTCCAGCCGGGCATGCGCTGCCGCGAGACACCGGGGAGGGCGGCCCAGTCTGCTTCGCCTCCGCCGGGCCAGTTGCGTCTCCCGGCCCGGGCTCAGCCTGTCTGGGAACCCGCCAGCAGTCCGGCCTGTCCGCGGCCCCCTCTGGGCCGAGCCTAGGGCTGTTGGGGGCCCAGGGCCGCAGCTTGGCCTTGGACTGGAGGGCTGGGGGGAAGGCAGCCCACCCTCCCATCTCATCCCGACCACCCCTTTCCTCCCGCAGAACAATGCCCAGCGCCTCGGGGCCTCCCAGTCCACCCACTCGCTCACCACACCGGTGGTTTCCGTGGCAACGCCCAGTTTACTCAGCCAGGGCCTCCCCTTCTCCTCCATGCCCACTGCCTACAACACAGGTGAGTGCTTGAGCCCCCCAGGCCCCCCCGGAGCTGCCGGGCCTTGGGGCTAGACCAGGACCAGAGGGGGAGCAGGAGATAGTCACCGGGGGGTGCTCCGGGGGATGGGGGAGCCCCCGCCTGACAACGGTTGCCAGATGCCAGAGTCCGCAAATAGAAACCGATGCCCACTGAAATTTGAATTTCAAATAAAACACAATTTTTGAGGATAAGTGCGTGTCAAAGACGTTCTTCTGCTAAAATGTTAAAAAATTACTCATTGTTTTGTCTGAAATTCAAGTTAATAAGTAGGTATTCCCCATTTTTAACATAGGACCTAATGGAGAAAGGAGTCCCTGCCCTTAGGGAGCCTCCTGTCTGAGGAGGAGGTCACAAGCAGGGGGCCCAGGGCTGGGGAGGGGAGGGGCGGGGAGGGACGGACACCCAGGAAAGCCACGAGGGGCTCCAGGTGAGGGCGGAACTGATGAAGGTCGGGGAGGGTGTGAGGGTGGACAGCTGCTCCGAGACGGGAGAGGCCTCTGGGTAGAAGAATTCAGGCAGGACACCCAGTGCCCAAGCCGTCCTGAGTCCCCCACAGTCCCCTCCCGGGAGCGGTTGGTGACGCTCCGTCCCGGCCCTCGCTCCAGGCCCTCATGTCAGGAAGGACTTGCTCATGGGGATCGCCTCAGCACCTTGTGTCTGAGGATGTGTTTCCCCCAGCCGAGACCTCAGGCGCTCCACGGGGTCCAGGCCCGGGACTGGCTTGTGCTGGGGCTGTTTTCTGATGGATCAACCCCCACCTCCCCAGCCCCAGTGCCGGTCCTCGCACCGTCCTGCCTCTTCCCGGGGCACAGACCCAGAGCCGCACCACTGCCGACGCAGGGAAGCCCCCTGGGGCAGGACAGGGGGCTGGAGCAGCCCCGCCGCGGTGAGGGTCCGGACCCCGCCAACCGCGTCCACATGCAGATGTCCCGCCCGGGTGGCATGTGGCACCCCTCAGCCCCGTGCCCGCTGCCCGTGTCTGTACGGGGCCCGCAGGCAGCCGCAGACGGCTGTGCCTCCAGGGGCCAGTCTCTTCTTCTGGAAGAGTCGAGGGCAGGTGGGGCGGGCGGCAGAGGGCAGCACAGGCCACTGTTTTGGAGCTCCTGTGTTTGGAAACCGTGGTTTCCTGCCATCGTCTCCGGCCTCGGGAGTCTCCTGAAACAGGAGGGGAGGTTAGCGGGCCTCTGTGACACTGGGACAGGGGTCCCGCAAGGCCACACTTCAGACTGGCAGTGTGGTGTGAAAGCACATTCCGACTTGGGGCCCACCCTCGGGGCCCTGCTGGGAGGTGTGAGCCCCCTCGTGCCCTCCCAGAAGCCGGGGCTCCAGGTCCTCATGCTGCTGCAGCCACTCAGCGGGCCTCAGTTTCCACAGCAAGTGTTTTCAGGTGGCCCTACATGTACAAACGGAAACGCACTGCTGTCCAGCGCTCCTAGTCCCTGAGCCTGGCTCCAGTTCTGGCTGAGGGCAGGCCAGCTCCGCTGCTGTCCCGGGGAAGGGCCAGGCCCGGCCCCTCGCTCGCGCTAGCTCCAGAGGTCCACGGGTCACTTTGGGTCGGGAGCGAGTGGGCTGCCAGGCGGCCTATGCGCCATGTCCCTCCTTTCCAGGGGGCCCTGGGCCTCTGCATAGATGGGGCCCCGGTGCGGTGGCAACATGCGGGACGGGAGTCGGGCCTCTCGCACCCCATGGCTGTGGGATGGCAAGTGAGGCGGGAGCTCCTCAAGGATGGGCATCCCTGTCTGTCACATGGGTCCAAGGGGCTCCTTCCTGCCCTCACTCTGCTTTTGTTAAGGACGAGCATCTCAGCCCACAGTGTTGTTACGAGACCAGAGGCAGGGACCATCTCCGGGCGAGACTTCTGGGTTAGCCAGGAGCCCGGGGTCTTGTCTCCACGCGGGGGCCCCCACACTGGACGCTGGGATTGCCTCGCTCGCGAATTAGGAGCAGCCCCAGGCCGGTCTTCGGGATCCGCCTGTGTGCCAGACGCCGTTGTGCGCATCCACGTGCCTTCTCTCGCCCCTCAGGCCTCGTGCAGGGCATGTTGGGAGGACAGGTCCGAGCACATCGCTTGCCCTAGGTTATGGGGCCTCTGGGGGCTTCGCCTCTGCCCTTGCCGTTCTTGTTCTGCTATGCAGTGGTGCCGTGGTCTCTGCACAAAGACGGGGGCACAGCCTGGGAGCCCTTGAGTGAGAGCGTGGTAGGGGCCACGTGGGGTGTGCCTGTGCGCCCCCACAGCGCCATTACCCTGGGCTCCTCGAGGCTCCTCTGCCACGCAGCCCAGACAGGCTGCCTTGGGAGCGCCCAGCGTGGCGTCATCTCTGCAGACATCAGCTTCTTCCTTAAGACAGAGACAGTAAAGAGCAGGGAGCACCGCCTCGTGGGGAACCCAGCCGGGGGCACAGGGGGCAGGGTACCCTCGCCGCCCCTCTGCTCTGCGGGCCCAGCGGGGGCCACGCACATCCCCTCAGCGGCTTCAACCCCTGGACCCTTGCGTGCTGACAGTCCCGCAGTGCAGGGACGCAGCCCCGGGGGAGGGTGGTGACGGCAGTTTGCTTCCCTGCGACTTGCCCCCAGCGTCCCCACGACACCCCTGTCTCAGGCACGGGGAGACCTGGCTGTGGAAGCGATGGCGGTTAGGCGCGTGTCAGACCCTCCTGACTTTCCCTTCCTTCAGTTGACATCTCGAAAGTGACACGTCCACGTGGTCAAAGGGAAGAGACTGGTTAGGGTTTATAAGCGCATCCCTTCCTCCTGCTGAGAAGCAGCAGCTGCCGCCTGTGAGGAGCGCAGTTCTTTCTCCGGGTCCCTGCGCTGGGGGGGCCTGCTGAGTCCTCCTGTCCCCCCACGCAGATTACCAGCTGAGCAGCGCCGAGCTCTCCTCCCTCCCGACCTTCAGCTCGCCCGGGGGACTGTCACTAGGCAGCGTCACCGCCTGGCCACAGCCCACGCAGCCGCCGCAGCCGCCGCCCCAGCCGCAGCCGCCCCAGCAGCCGCCGCAGCCGCCGCCCCAGCCGCAGCCGCCCCAGCAGCCCCAGCCCCATCTGGTCCCCGTGTCTCTCAGCAGCCTGATGTGAGTCCCAGGGCGCCCTGGGGCGGGTGGGGCTCAGGGAAGGCAGGGCTGGGGCTGGGAAGAGGAGGCTCCTGTCGGGAGCAGGGTGTCCCCCCCAGGTGTCCTGTCGCCAGCGGACAGCATGGGACGTGGGGCGCTGAGAGGCAGCCCCGGAGCCCCTCCCAAGCCAGCCCCGAGCCCCAGGAGGTCCTGGGTGACACCACAGAAAGAACTAACGTGGCTCCTCCTTTCTTTCCCTCTTCCCTTTCGTGCCCCTGTCCCCCCCCCCCCCCCCGCCCCCTCTCTGTGTGCGTCCCTCCCTTCCCCCCCTCCCTCCCGTCCCCCCCACCGCTGCCCCTCTGTGTCCACACCTCCTTGCCTCCATCCCGGTGCCCAGCCCGGGCAGCCCGCTGCCCCACGTGGGGGCCGCCCTCACCGTCACCACCCACCCCCACATCAGCATCAAGTCGGAGCCGGTGTCCCCCAGCCGGGAGCGCAGCCCCGCGCCACCCCCTCCAGCTGTGTTCCCGGCCACCCGCCCCGAGCCTGGCGATGGCCTCAGCAGCCCTGCCAGCGGCTCCTACGAGACCGGGGACCGGGACGACGGCCGGGGGGACTTCGGGCCCACGCTGGGCCTGCTGCGCCCAGCCCAGGAGCCCGAGGCCGAGGGCCCCGCTGTGAAGAGGATGCGGCTGGACACCTGGGTACTGTAGCGTCACCCCACCCACAGGCGCTGGCCGCACCCCGGGGCTGCCCCCTGCCCCCAAGACCCTCCCTCCAGAGGCCTCTGGGCCGCCCCTGCCCTGCCACAGGCCCCCCCAAGCTGGCCCAGCCCTGCGGGGAGAGGGGAGTGGGGAGGCGCCTAGCCCAGGGCTGGGGCCCTGACACCCCGCTCTCCATCTCCTCTCTCCGCAGACATTAAAGTGACGACTCCCACTCCCTCCTCTCAGCCTCCCTGACGAAGAGCTGACAATCTCACCGCCCACCCCTCCCCACCCTGGGCTCCTCCCGCTCGACCCCCACTTCCTTTTGTGCTCCGTGTCCTGTTGATGGTTACGTTTGTGTATAATTATTATATTATTATTATTATTATTATATTTTTTTTAATTTGGATTCTCGCTTTGGAGAGGAGGACAGTCCTGTCCCCTCTTTCTGCGCCCCCCCCGCCATTTCAGTGGCTGGGGGGGACTGTTTTTTGCGGGAAGGGGGGGACACTTTGCACGTTGTACACATATGCTGCAGGAGGGGGTGGGGAGCCCGATAGGCCTTTGGGACAGGACAGGTGCCGAGCCCTGCATGCGGAGCCCTCCCACCCCGTCCCCCCAGACAGAGGGAAATAACCAAAAAACCTACCAAACAACAAAACCCCTTACAATAGACTGAAACCCCAAAGTCAGCTTGATGGGTGGGTTTGCATTTCAGGGGGGAGGCGAGGCACAAGTTCTGAAAAGAGTCTCTGCGTCTGGGCCCTTCCCGTGGCCACAGGCACCTGGGGCAGAGCACCCCAGCCTGGCCCCCAGCGCCCCTGCACACACAGCACGCACCCCCGAGGTGTGGGGGTGCTGGCCGAGCTGCTGGGCTGGGAAGGGTGCCTGGGATTCTGAGGCCAGGGGTGGGGTTTGAGGTGGGGACCCCTTGGAAGCACACTTGGAGAGAAAGACGGAGAGCCATGAGGAGGGGCTGAGAGCTGGGGTGAGGGGTGAATCGGGGCCCCCTTCCCTCCCTCGCGGCTTCTCTACGATACACAGTGCAATAGCTCTCCGTCCCTCCCTGACACCAGCCCCAGAAAACAGGCCAGAAAGTGCAGGGGGGATGGGGAGGGGGACGCTCCGGTGAGGGGCTCAGCAGGACCAGATCCCCCGTGTGCTGGGGCAGGTGTACCGGGCTCGCTCTTCCTCGCACGGACCCATCCCCACAGGAGGGACACTGGGCTGGCGAGAGGGTGGGAGGTCTGGGGCCCTCCCCAGTCCCCTCCCTGATCCTCCTGCCCCTGACCCACCTCCCTGCTCTGGGCGTCCTCCTGGTCGGCTACCTCCTGTCCCACCACCCCTGGCCGCGGCCCACCTTCCCTCTTGGCTACTGTAATTGTAAATAGCAACCTTTGGAAAACGTCAGCCGTGTAACAGTCCAGGAAACTGGGTTTTTTGTTGTTGTTGTATTGATATGAAATGAGATTCTATTTTTGTCAAAGTAAGTTGTAATAATAATGACTCACGCGGCCCGTACTGTACAGATGAGACTCCTCGCTGTTCTTGTTCCCTGAGCCCACCCCCTGTGCGGGGACCTCAGGCTGGAGCCCAGATCAGACTGGAGGGGGCAGGCCCCCAGCCTGCCATCTGGAGGGGCCTGGGCCACCCAGGCAGGTGGCGTGTGCAGGCCAGCGGGGCATGTGGCCCAGTCCTTCCCCTGCACGCTGCTCCCTGGGGCGTCATCCCAGTGGGACAGTAGACGATAGACAAGGCCCACCTTTACGGTCCTGCCTCTGGGACTCAGCCGCTGGCAGTATTCCGACACTTGGCACAGGGAAGGAACCAGAGGCGGGTGTGTGTGACCGCGCGTGTCCCTGAGCGTGTGCACAAGGCCATCCGGTGTGTGTGTGTGTGTGTGTGTGTGTGTGGCGTGGACATACCCTTGTGTGTCTCTGAGCCCGTCTGGGCCTGTCCACGACCCGTGTGAGGCAAGCTCCGAGGGCATGTCCGCGTGCGTGTGCCCGGTGTCTATGGAGGGACGGGAGGTCACCGCGCTGCGCAACCCTGGCTTCCGGCTCCACGCCCCTCCGGCTGGGTCTCTGCCGCCACCCCTAACCCCTGCTCCGTCCACCCTCGGCTTTCACAGGTTGGGACCACTGTTGGGGGGAGCCGGCAGTTGCCCCCTTTGCTTCTCCCTGGGGCCCCGGCTCTCCTGGGCTCCAAGCACAGGTGGCCACCTGGGCCCTGGTCCTTTGCACACATGCAGCTGCCCTTCCTGCTCCTCCCCTACTCCCATCCCGCTTTCAGGGCTACACTCATGTTCCTTTTCCTTCTGGAAGCTTCTTTGTCTGGGCCATGATCCTCCCTTACTCAGAGTTGAAGCCCCAGCTGCCGACGGGGCACATAGCACGTCTCGGGCTTCTCCGGGGGTCCTGGAGGGAGTTTCAGGAGTGGAGGAGCCTGGAGCAGGGCCTTGAACTACGCCAGGGTATAGTCTTGCGCGTGCATCCCCAGAGCCTTGCCCGGCGTCGGGCACATAGTTGGCGCGGTAAGTGCTGAGGGGTGAGTGAGGCACGCAGCAAAGCCTGAGTGACGCTGTCCCTGCTCAGGCCGTTCCTGCTGGCAGTCCGCCCGCCTCTGGAAGCTGGGCTCGGCCACCACTAGACACACGGTGGGCACGAGAGCCCTGCGGTTCACAGTGCAATAATCACCAGTTTTGCCCTCTGCCTTGTGACGGCAAACCTGGCTTCTGATGACCATGTGTGAGCGTGAGCGCGTCTTCTCTCTCCCTGGGGGCAGGGTGGGTCCTGAGTGAACATGTGACATTTCTGCGATTCAGTATCCCAAGGTTTCTCTCGGGGGTAGGGGCTCCTGGCTGGCCAGACGCGTGGGTCCCTCAAGGGGGGCTTCGCCAAATCTGCCTCCACCCACTCCTTCCTCCTAAGAACTGGGCGTTTGCCAAAGTAACCAGTGACTGGAGTCCTCCCGTGCCCCGCCCAGCCTTCCCACAGCTTTCCGGACGGGCAGGAGGGCCCTCCCGGTCCACGGGGAGGCGCCATTCCCGCCCCCCAGCCGTGCTCCTCGCAGCAGACTGACCCCTGACCTTTACCCAGCCCTCCCCACCTCGGACAGGAAGGGATTAATGCACCTTCTCTTGATGATTATTTATTTCTTTGGAGAGACAGAAATGATGTAAAAGTGTATCTAGAAATATCTATATCTATATATTTTTAACTGACTCTTTGGAACCACCTGGGGTGGGCTGGGGGTGAATTCAGGCTTTGGTGGAAGAGAGGAAACCCGAACCCAGGGACTCCAGTCCTCTCCTCCACCCGGTCAGCGATGGGGGAAGGCGGCGTGGGATTTGTGTGGGGGCAGGGGGCTGGAATGTTCTAGGGAGAATCTGGATTCTCTTTGTCTTCTCCATTCAAGTCCCAGAAGTGAGAGGGAGGGGAGGCAAGGGTGTGCCCCCCGAAGCCGACAATCACCCACACTCCTGGGGCTGCTCCTGGGTCCTGGGCAGGGCGAGTCCAAGCGTGTGGCTGTTGATCTGTTTTCAATATTTCTTTCCGTGCTGTATGGTGATGCTTTCTTAGTATTCTACACAATAAGAAGACAAAGTCCTCGGGATTCGTATGAGTTTTGTTTGAAAACTCTTTCACTATATTTGTTGTAAAGAGGTTTACTATTAAAAGAAAAAGAATACACGTTTCTGATACTTGGGCTTGGGTTCTGGTTTCTTTGGTGTGGCCCAATGGTCTGCTCAGCCCGGGGCGGGGGTGGGGGCTGCTCCCAGGTCTCAGGTGAGCGGTTCCTCCAGGTGCTCGGGCAGAAGCAGAGGCCATCCCGCAAGGGCCAGGGTTGTCCCGGGGGAAAGCCGCACCAGGGTTCCTGGGGCACGAGAGGCAGAGCTGCAGTGCCCAAGGCCGGGTCAGGAGCAGGGTGACGGGGGGGTGGGCAGGGCTCCCTCTTCCTTCAAAATGCTTTAATGGGGCCAGGGAACCTCTCCCTGCTCTCTTAGGGCACCCCTGAGGGCCCCCCAACCTGGTGCCTCACCGCCTGGGATGTGGCTTGGCCGGGCAGGGTGTGCACGAGCAGAGCTGCTGAAGCACAGAGGGACGCCCCTGCATCTACAAGGGCAGGGAGTGCCCCGGTCATGGGGTTGGTGCTCACAGCATCGTGGGGGTCAGCCAGGCCCGGCGCCGCTGCGGATCCCACCTCGCTGCTCCCTCGGCTGTGGCAGAGAGAGGGGGTGCAGAAGGGCTTCCCATGTCCTCCACATGCGGCCCCGCTCCTGCTCCAGCTGCCTGTGCTGGCCCCTTTGAGATGGCCTCCGGGTCCCCCAGCCTGGCCCGCGTGGGGTCCTCCCTCACGCCGATGCACGGGCGGCGCATGTCCCAGGAACCCCGGCTCTGCGGGAGCCAGGGGGTTTCTGCTGCTGAGTCCCTCTCATCACTTTGGGGGACGCCCAGGGCAATGTCATGCCACCGAAGCCGCCCTGGGGAGAGGCCCAGGTGACAGCGGGGGCCTTCTGTCCACAGCCTCCCACACAGGTCCAAGCCTCCCCAGACACTGCGAGGGCGCCCCGCTCGGGGAGAACAGGCACGCCCGCCCACCTGGGCCGCGACCACCTGACGCCACACCTCGTCCCTCGCGTCTCCGTTCCTCCTCCGCGGGCATCACCGGCTGGGGTCCTGGGTAAGCGTCACTTCTGTCCTCTTCCCCTTCCGGGTTGGACACACTCCTTCTCAGTCTCCATGTCGGCGCGCCGGGTCATCGGTCCGGTTCCGGCCGATGGGCTGTGATGGCAAGTTAGGCGCATCCCAGGGTCAGACTGGTGCTGTCCCTGCTGTGGAGTGGCCGGAGCCATCAGCGGGCCCGGGTCACTGCGCTGCTTCCAGGAGCTGTGCTGCGGAGTTGGTGCGCAAATGAGCCAGAGATTCAGCTTTGTGTCTGCAACACACAGACCTCCCCTGACCGATGCAGTGTCCGCTTGCAGGGGGACAACCTCGAAGCCCGTCCGCAGCAGTGCCACCCGTGGGGGCGCCGCCACCTCTGCACGCGACCTAGTCCCGAACTGGGCTGCCCACTGGTTCTCCCACTTGGGGGTCGTGCGGCCAGCCGTGGGCAGTCGGTCTCCCCGCCGTGAGCCTCCCCCTCCCCGGCTTGCCCTCCCCACCGGGGCGCAGCTCTGCTCGGCTCACATCGCGGCGTCCAAGCTCCCCGGCTCGGCTCCGGGGCCTCCAGAAAACCAACGCCACCTCGGGGTCAGGCTTCGCCGGCGTGTCCCGCGTGCATCCCTCAGATCCTAGACCAGCCCACAGCCTGTCCCGCGACCCGACAGATCCTGCTTTTCTGGGCTCCTGCTCTCTTCCCGTCTGAAAGGCAACCAACATGTACGAGGCACCCACTCCACGGGAGCCCCCTGGCTAGGCCTTGGAGACAGACGGGGGCCCGGGCAGCTCCCGGCTTAGACAGGAGCCAAGTGAAGCAACAGCTGACACGAGTGGGCGGCCTGCAGCAAACGTCTCGTAGAAAGGGAGGAGTGGACCGTGGGATCAGCCCCGAGGCCCACCCAGGCCCCAGCGGGGAGACACCAGGGGAGGCTTCCGTGCAGAGCTGGGTTTGAACACGTGAGGCCTTCCCGGGCAAGCCCGGGCAGCGGGAGGGAGAGCCGCGTGCTCCGGAGATCGAAGACTGTGGTGCGGGTCAAGGGAACAGCCGAGAAAGCAGAAGCCTCACTGTGAAGGGCCTTATTGCCATGGTCTGGGCTTTATTCTGGAGATGTTTGGTTGTCAAAGGGTTGTACGTGTGAGAGGGGCTCGGTGAGGTCTGCATTTCAGGACGCTCTTGCCACAGCCACTGCTTCCCATGGTGGCGTGGAGGACCAGTGGGGGGAATGCAGAATCTGGACCCAGGCAGGATCCTTTACAAGTGAATTTAGCAAATATTATTAAATTCCGAAGATTCTGTTAAGTAATCGCTGCAACCAACCTGGGGCTCGAACTCACAACCCACAACTCCGAGATCAAGAGTTGCCCACTGCAGCGACGGAGCCAGCCGGGCTCCCCTCAGTAAAGATTAAAGAGGTAGAATCTC